>MU670900.1:0-37625 GCA_026770625.1 Nicotiana glauca | reverse complement strand
CTATCTGAGCTTATTGCTGTTCTTCAGGGACTTTACACGGAGTTGTCGAGGTAGCTGCCTGACGTCCGCAGGACCCGACTTCTCTCCTATTTCCCTGTTATTTAACTTTTTCCGCGTACTTCAGACTATGTTGTTTTACAGTATATTTATGCTATTCTGGTAGAGGCTCTTGAATCATGACCCCCAGATCTTTGGGAGGTCGTTCAGTATTGTTGATTTTCAGATTTATTTCTATCTATCAGTTAGACTTCTAGTTTAAACGCTGTTAACGATTTTCAAACAAATGGTTTTGAGCTTTATGCTCGGGTTGAGAGTGAAATTGGTCGGGCTTGCCTAGCAGTTGTGTTGGGTGCCATCACGACCGGGGTTGGGGTCGTGACACCAAGTTTGATTTGTATGATGAGCACGGTGATCCAGTGGCGCATTTGAGAGGTTTTTGTAGCAAAATGAGGGTAGCTGGCGGGAAAAACCTGGGTATGTATTCTAGACTGTGTACCCGAGAAGACAACTCGAGCCGAGGCGGGGGCTACGTACCGGGAACCAAAAAGCCATCTGGCTTAGTAACTTGTCTGAGCCTCTCTCTTATTTTAGGTTATGACACTAGGAGAATAGGGAGTCTCGACCAGCGAGCACATCCCTGAAGATGAGAAGAGAAGGGTTTCGTAGCATTTTATATATAGTTCAGATGATATCAAAGTGGTAAAAGCAACACTTAGCACATTAGGCCCAAACATGTAGCAAAAATAAGATAATAAATAAATCCAAATATAACAATTCATCCAAGCTCGAATTCTGAATCCTGAACCAGAGATTCTGGGTTCTTTTCCCCAGCGGAGTTGTCAGAGCTGTCACACCTCCTTTTTTACTACACCCGGAAGGGAGTAAAGGAGTTTTTCAAATTAAAGGACAATCGAAATGGGATTTATTATTATAATATTCAAATTCGACACTTGGGAGATTTATAATGTCCCAAGTCACCGATTGAATCCTGAATCGAGAAAAAGATTGACTCTGTTTAACAGTTCGCGAACCAGAAATTCGGGTAAGGAATTCTGTTAACCCGGGAGAAGGTGTTGGGCATTCCCGAGTTTCGTGGTTCTAGCACGGTCGCTCAAATATTATATTCTACTTAATTATTGGATTTTAAACAATTATGAACCTATGTGCAAATTTAGTTTTAACCGCTTTTATTTATTTTTAATTAAAGAAGATTGCAACGTTATCAAAACGCGTCTCGAACCACGTCACATAAATGCACCCGTAGTTTTTGATATGCTTTAACATTGTTGAGATTTGGATTTGAGTCACATAAATGCGCACCCGAATTTAAGGAAATCAATTATTAAAACTAACGCGCCTAAAGCAATTTCGCGTTTGCAACTTTGCGAGAGCCATGAAATTTACTAAGTGGCACGCCTCGAGTTCTAAGGATAAAGAAGATTAAATAAAACGAGGGCCATGCAATTGTCATTTTTGTTCGGCATGGCACGCCTCAACTTATTTTAATTTAAAGGATTCTAAAATAATTCGTGAGGTCCATTCATTATCTAATTTATTTGGTGGCGCACCTCAAATCAACTACAAAGGTCCATCAATGAAACAAGGCTAAAGAAATCACAACTGCTTTTGAATCACGCTGAACTCAAGTATGAGTCAAAGATTGGGTCTAAGTGAGGTCTATTTTTATTTCACTTCTTTTCAGAGTTCGGGCTTGGCCAAGCATGAAGCCCCATAACATGCCAATGCAAAGTCGTCCTAGATGACAGTTAGCCAACCCAGGCCCAAAACGAATTCCAGATAATATGCTAAACCCGTATCATCAATCAATGTGATTTCCATTTCGAATACATCACAGCACAGCTTATCAAGTATTTACCCCTTTTAATATGAAGACACACGGCTTTAAAATGAATAAACAATTTGCACATTGGAGCACACCTACTGCTTCGTTTGGGGGAAATTGTAAACCAAGCATCAATTCATCCTTTACTATCTATTACTAATATCACCATGATTCAACACATTTGGACAAAATTAAATAAACCAGGCTAACTTTTGGGAGATTTTCAAAAGACCAAACTTATACCAAGGAAAGATATTCCCATTTGAAACTCCATTATTCTGAGAGATGGAAATCTCAAAATATATCACAATCAAAGGGACCTAAATAAAGTTTCAAGCAAACACAGAGGCAAATCTTAAACATGACTACTAAGATAATCATGAAACCAAATTGAAAAGGCTTGTGATTCACATTCACATACTTCTAGCTCATAACCATGGAATCAAGGCTAATTACAAACGGAACAATTTCAGTCGTTTAAACACATAAATTCAGTCCAAAATTAAGTACAAATACACTGCAGTAGGTTATTTTTACATACATCATTTCAGGGAGAAGATAATCTTATTAACCTTTATAATTCGAGGGTAAACTACAAGCATGGAAAATAGTTAAAGAAAACAGAGAAAATCGGCCTTGAATACAAGTTTTTATTTAACAGGACTTCAACTTGGTTACATGCTCAAAGATCATCTTTCAGTGAAGAGCTAGGAAAGTACCTGAGATTGAACAACAAACCCAACAGAGGATGAGATGTCAACAGTAACAGCAGTAGAGCTCAACCAAATTCAATACCCCAGAACAGATGAAATCAACTCAGAATTCCCATGAAACAGTGATCCTTATCACAGCTTGGATCAGAATTTTTTTTGAAATCACTGTCACTCCATTTCAACTCTCAGAATAAAAGACTTTGGTTCTCAGAAGCAAAAGAAATCAGAAAATCTAAAAAAGAATTCAATGAAACAGTACTCCCAGCTCAAAATGAAACAGCAGACCTTTAAAAATCAAAATCCCAAGACTCGAGCAGAATTTCCAATGGAATAGTACATTTTTATCTTTTTTCTCAGCCGCTTGTGTTTTTCTGGTTCTTATCAATTCCTTCTCTACCTTGCAAGGCAAGAATATTATGCCTTTATTGGCAACCAAGATATGACAGATTTCATAATTCAATTTTGAAAAATGACCCTTCTCAAATTTTTAGTTTTGCTTAAAGGACCCAAAAGTAACAATCTGAAATTCAGACTAGTCCCTTCCCCCAGCTTCTAGGAAACTTCCTAATCTGTTACAACAAAGATTCCACTAGCTAAATTCCTAAGCTAACCTTTAAAACCTCTGTTTTTACTTCAAATTGACCCCATGACTTAAACCCCAAACAAGTGGGCAGCTCTT
This sequence comes from Nicotiana glauca, assembly GCA_026770625.1. Taxonomy (NCBI): domain Eukaryota; kingdom Viridiplantae; phylum Streptophyta; class Magnoliopsida; order Solanales; family Solanaceae; genus Nicotiana; species Nicotiana glauca. The sequence goes on along the minus strand of MU670900.1, from coordinate 34,390 downwards.
GGGATGAATCAAATAAACCGAGGGCTCAAGGACTCTAATCAAATCACGGGTGTTCTGAGACCCCCAAAACCCTGACTCAAGCGATTGGCACAAAAATGAAGGCCCAAGAAAACTTAGTAAATTAATCATGATTATGAACACATAATTAATTTTAAACCCCTTAAACAGAATTAATCGAAGATTAACCTAAAACTATTGCCCATCCGAATTAACACAGAAAAAAGAAGAAGAAAAAAAATGAGAAGAAAAAGGCAACATGGAGATGGAGGAGACAGAACAGAACAGAACAAGAACTCGGATAATTAAATCGACGAGGAAGACGACGGAGAAAAGACGAGAATGATACCTTCAAAGTTGCCCAGACAAAGCTTCGATGAACTCTACGGCTTTGATTTGAGTCAAAACAAATATTAACCGTTTGTTCTCGAAGAAAACACACGGTCAATATCCGTTTCGAACCATATTGTTCATAGGAGTTTGAAAACTTGAAATATTTTCTTCCTTTGATTTGGATTCGACACTGGTCCGATTTGGCTAGGATTTGGAGAGAAGTAGTGATGGATTAGGGTTCAAGGGTGAGTGAGGGTTGCATGGCTGGATTTTGGTGGTGGTTGGAGCCTTCTCGCCGGCGGCCATAGCGGATTAGAGCTTAGAGACAGAGAAGACGAGGTCTGGTATGTTTGGAGGAGATGAACTGATCTTTGTATTTCGGACAATAATATGTAGAGAGGGGAGGGATGTTAACCGTTGGATGAAGGACGATGGACAACCTAGATCAATTAGAGTGAGGGAAACTCGAAACTATGTCGTTTTGAAGAAGAGAGAGGGCTGGCCGGGTTTGGGGCGGGGATTGGGCTGGAACGTGTGGGTTATGCATTTGGGCTGAGAGAATTAAACAAAAATGGCCCAAAATCTGGTCTTTTTTCATTTCATTTTTATTTCAAGACAAATTATCCAAAATTCCTTTTCCTTTTTTATTTCTCTTTTTTTTCAAAAAAAATTAATATAATTCCTAAATTAATTCATAGAAACTAATTAACTCAATAGAATCACTGATTAAACCTAAATGGTAGTTAACACAATTAATTAAAAACAAATTGAAAGGAAAACTACTTAATAATAAAAGTTAAAATTAAAAGTGCAAATTGAACTATTTTTGTGATTTTTCATTTCATATAAAATAACTAATTTGTTAATTAATCCTAAAATGCAAAGTTAAATCTTAAATGCAAAATGCAATATATTTTTGTATTTTTTCATTAATTAGAATGCACAAACAAAAATACAAACAATTAACAGGAAATGCCACGAAAATCCACAAAATTGCAAACACTGAAAGAAATTATTTTATTTTGAATTTATGGGAGTAATTCATATAGGGCAAAAATCACGTGCTCACAGCTGCCCCTCTTTGCTCAGAAACACGAAGAGTTTTCGGGCAAAGATAAAGTGAGCTGATACGAGCGATTTTTGCTCGTTCGAATACTCAGTGGGAAGCATTTTTTGAAAGAGTTGACCGCACCCTGCTTTTGAGGTTGCCTACATATCCTTGGCTAAAAAGGAATCAGGTCAGTGTAGTTCAGGAATATCTGGTAGCTGGGACTATCATGAAGCTGTGATTTCACTGTTTTTGTTGCTGCTGCTACTGCTTACTGAACCCCCTTATTACACCATGTCAAAAAATTAAAGAAGCTAGACTAGACTATGATTTATGATTTACAAAAATCCTATCTATATCTTCAAACTTGATCTTATGGTTCTTGTTGCCTTGTTGACTTGTATTCCCCCGATGAGATTCCTTTGTTGCCGCCTTGAATTGTAATCTGAAATGTTTTTCCTTTCTCCAGGTGATGCTTGACCGCTGAACTTGAATGTATTCCATGCTGTCCAGGCGGGCTCTTTATTACTGACACTTGAATGTATCCCCTTCTCTTCAGGCGGGCTCCTGACTGCTGACTTGAAATGTATTCCCATGTTATCCAGGTGGGATCCTGATCTCAACAAAATAGACAAAACAAAGATAATTTTCTGCCCCAGTTGGTGGCTGGGGCATATGTGGTTGTAAACTAAATAATATTACCAAATATCAGTAAAAACTTGAAAGATAAGACTTGAACTGTACTCCTCTGTTCTCCAGGCGGGCTCCTGACTGCTGCGTTTGAACTGTATTTCTCTGTTCTTCAGGCGGGCTCCTGATTGCTAAAACTTGAAATGTATTCATCCGTTCTTCAGGCGGGCTCCTGACTACTAAAACTTGAAATGTATTCCTCTGTTCTTTAGGCGGGCTCCTGACTGCTAAAACTTGAAATGTATTCCTCTGTTCTTCAGGCGGGCTCCTGACTTCAACAAAACAGATAAAACAAAGAAAATTTTCTGCCCCAGTTTGGTGGCTGGCATCATGTTACCAGATATTAGTAAGAATTTGAAAGATAAAACTTGAATTGTACTCCCTCTGTTCTCCAGGCGGGCTCCTGACTGCTAAAACTTGAATGTATTCCCTGCTCTCCAGGCAAGCTCCTGACTGCTGACTTGAAATGTATTCCTCTGTTCTTCAGGCGGGCTCCTGACTGCTAAAACTTGAAATGTATTCCTCCGTTCTTCAGGCGGGCTCCTGACTTCTGACTTGAAATGTATTCCTCTATTCTTCAGGCAGGCTCCTGACTGCTAAAACTTGAATTGTACTCCCTCTGTTCTTCAGGCGGGCTCCTGACTGCTGACTTGAAATGTATTCCTCTATTCTTCAGGCGGGCTCCTGACCTCAACAAAATAGACAAAAAAAGAAAATTTTCTGCCCCAGTTGGTGGCCGAGCATCATATTACCAGACATTAATAAGAATTTGAAAACTAAAACTTGAATTGTACTCCCTCTGTTCTTCAGGCGGGCTCCTGACTGCTAAAACTTGAAATGTATTCCTCTGTTCTTAAGGTGGGCTCCTGACTTGAATGTATTCCTCTGTTCTTCAGGTGGGCTCCTGACTTCTGACTTGAAATGTATTTCTCTATTCTTCAGGCGGGCTCCTGACTGCTAAAACTTGAAATGTATTCCTCTGTTCTTCAGGCGGGCTCCTGACTTCAACAAAATAGATAAAACAAAGAAAATTTTCTACCCCAGTTTGGTGGATGGGAATCATGTTACCATATATTATTAAGAATTTGAAAGCTAAAACTTGAATTGTACTCCCTCTGTTCTTCAGGCTGGCTCCTGACTAATAAAACTTGAAATGTATTCCTCTGTTATTCAGGCGGGCTCTTGACTACTGACTTGAAATGTATTCCTCCATTCTTCAGGCGGGCTCTTGACTGCTAAAACTTGAAATACTTCTCCCTGTTCTCTAAGTGGGTACTTGATTTCAACAAAAATAGACAAAAAAAAAAAAAAAATTCTGTCTCAGTTTGGTAGTTGGGCACATATGTGAGTGTTAAATTGAATCATATTACTAAATATTACTAAGAATTTGAAAGCTAGGTCCCATTATCCAGGGGGGTCCTGACAACTCTTGATTAAACGACCATTATAAATCTAAGTTATGTCTTCTAAAGATGTGACTTCCGCTAAATCTTGTTATCTAAGAGGGCTAAATCTTGTTATCTAAGAGGGTCTTAAACTACTCCCCATTATCCAGGAGGGTCCTGACAACTTCTAGTTAAAAGACAGTTTTAACCTAAGTTATATCTACTGAAGGTACAACTTCCACTATATCTTGTTATCTAAGCAGACCTTGAAACTACGTCCCATTATCCAGGAGGGTCCTGAAAACTTCTAATTGAATCCTATCTTAAGCATGCAGACCAACTTATATTCCTTTGGGATATATTTATGCTAAATTATGCTACTCATGATTGTTTTGAAATTTAAACTAGGTCCCATTTTCTTTGAGGGTCCTGAGAGTTTACGGTCAAACCTGTTTTGGTGCTTGCTCTTTCCCCCTACGAAGAGTTTCTCCGAAACAAATGAAATTTCCTGCTCCTCTTTCAATCAAAGAAAAATCTTGTTAGTTTAAAATGGTGATTAGCTGATGGAATTATTGCTAAAGATGTCTCCACTGCTGTGTCTTGCTTTGAACTGCTTCCCCGAACGGGCCCTGAACCACTTGACTTTCTGACTGACTTTCAAACCCCATGACCTTCGATGACCCGAGTGTTCTACACCAAACCATTGTTTTACATCTTTAAACCTTTTATTTGAACCTTTTCATCTCCCATGAAACTACCCAGTCATTCCACCGATGAAACTTCTGGTGACTCCTTGCATCCCACTTTACATCATACTATCTTTGGTATGTTCTGGCCACCCTATGCTTTGCAATTTTGGAATCTGGTAGTGAGCCTTGACATTCTTTCTTCTTTGTTTTGAACAAGACTGACATTGAAACATCTTAAAGAACAAAAGGAATGAAATGCAATGACCTTAAAAGTTAAGGATGAAGAGAATCCAAAATCGGACGACTTACAAAAAGGAAAGAAAAGGAAAAGAGACTTATCTGAGTGGAACAACTGGTACCATTGATCGTGACATCCATTTCGGACTAATTGTCCCAATTTTTCCAACCAATCAACTTTCAATTGCCAAACTTTTTTGCCCCAGAATTCCATAACCTGATTTCTTTAACTAGACCCTAACCTTGTTCATCTTGCGGTGCCTTGAAAGGCTTTCCTCCAACATACCTTTCTCGTTTGTTTATCTCTCAGCTTACTTTTGCCTCAAGGTGCCCGTAAAGGTTTTCACCAATAAAACTCTCTCATTTCTCTCAGCTCCCATTGCCTTACGGTGCCCGTAAAAGTTTTCACTAATAAGACTCTCTTATTTTATTTCTCTCAGCTCCCGTTGCCTTACGGTGCCCGTGAAGGTTTCATCAATAAGACTCTCTCATTTTCATTATTTTTCATTGTTTGGACTAGAGTGTTGCCCTTGATATGATTCACCTCTATCTGCTTGACTCGACATTTCTCGAAGACTGATCAGAAGGTCTTTCTTTGGACCGTAATGTGGGCTTTTGGATAGGGTTAGAAAGAAAGGGTATAAAATGCTTAAAACAATTCAGACGGGTTAAAATTACAACTTCTGGAATCATATTTCTTACAACAACCACAACTTCTGCCCCAGTTTCTTGCTTGGGGACTTTTGGATTTCTATTTTGATGGGACCGAACCGTGAGACTGCCTATGTATCCTTAAAAGGAATCAGGTCGAACGTAGTTCATGTCATAGGAATTACTTTGTTGTTGTGATTTTTCTTTCCTTACTCTTTTCTTTTCTTTTATTTCTTTTTCCTTTTTTGTTGTTTTTGTTGCTCTTTTTTCTCTTCTTCTTTTTTCTTTTTCCATTTTTTTCCCTCTCTTTTTCTTTTACTTAACTCTTGCGCTTGTGTTTTTGATCTTTGTTACTTATTCCGAAAGAGGGGTATGAAAAAAAATAAATAAGGCTCAAAGGGGTGACAAGGAATAAAGTGTTTAGATAGCAGAACAAAATGGCTTCGTCATTTCAATCTTTAAAATATGCCAAATACAAACAAGTACAATTAAACAAAGAAATCATACAAAGTATCTCTTAACTGCATCAGAATTGATGGCCATTTCCACACACTTGCCTTCTATATCTATTAAATACAATGCGCCATTTGACAACACTCTAGTTACGATGAATGGCCCTTGCCAGTTTGGAGCGAACTTGCCTTTGGCCTCAGCCTGATGTGGAAGGATACGTCTCAACACTTGCTGACCCACTTCAAACTTCCGTGGACGCACCTTCTTATATATGCTTCGCCATTCTTTGTTGATACAATTTGCCATGACACACTGCTGCCAATCTTTTCTCATCGATCAAACTCAACTGTTCTAGGCGGGTTTTGACTCATTCATCATCATCGATCTCAGCCTCTGTTATAATTCGAAGGGATAGGATTTCCACTTCTGCGGGTATCACTGCTTCGGTGCCATACACCAACAAATAAGGAGTCGCCCATACTGAAGTTCGAACAGTGGTGTGGTACCCCAATAATGCAAAAGGTAGCTTTTCATGCCACTCTCTAGAACCCTCTACCATTTTTCGAAGTATCTTCTTTATATTCTTGTTGGCCGCCTCAACTGCTCCATTTGCCTTAGGGCGGTACAGGGTAGAATTGCTATGGGTAATCTTGAACTGCTCACATACCTCTTTCATCAGATGGCTATTGAGATTAGCACCATTATCTGCAATGATAACCTTTGGTATCCCAAACTGACAAATGATATTTGAGTGCACAAAATCGACCATCGCTTTCTTGGTTACAAACTTGAACGTTTTAGCCTCAACCCACTTGGTGAAATAATCGATGGCCACCAAAATGAACCTGTGCCTATTTGATGTTGCTGGCTCAATTGGCCCAATGACATCCATGCCCCACGCAACAAAAGGCCAAGGTGCAGACATCATGTGTAATTCTAATGGTGGAGAATGAATCAAATCTCCATGCACTTGGCACTGATGACATTTGCGTACGAAACTGATACAATTCCGCTCATAGTGAGCCAATAATAACCTGCTCGGAGAATATTTTTGGCCAGCACGTACCCGCTCATTTGTGGTCCACAAACTCCAAAATGTACTTCGGTCATAATAGTTGTGGCCTGTCTAGCATCTATACATCTCAGCAATCCAAGATTCGGAGGTTTTTGTACAAAACCCGTCTGCTGAAGAAAAACCCGCTTGCCAACCGCCTAATTGCTCTATTTTGATCACCTGTGGCTTGTACTGGATACGCCCCTATTCTAATATATTCCTTGATATCGTGAAACCAAGGTTCCCCATCAAGCGCTTCTTCCACCATATTACAATAAGCATGCTGATCGCGGACTTGAATCTGCAAAGGGTCCACATAAGCCTTACCTGGATGGTGTAACATTGACGCCAGAGTAGCCAAAGCATCGGCAACCTCATTTTGAATCCTTGGATTGTGCTTGAACTCTACTAATTGAAACCATTGACAAAGATCATGCAAACATTGTCGGTACGGTATGAGCTTCAAATCTCGTGTTTCCCATTCCCCTTGAATCTGGTGTACCAGAAGGTCCGAGTCACCCAAGACCAAGACTTCCTGGACACCCATATCTATAGCTGTCCTCAAACCCAGAATACATGCTTCGTACTCAACCATGTTGTTAGTACAGTAGGATCGCAGCTGGTCCGTAACAGGTTAATGATGCCCTGTTTCAGAAATAAGTATCGCTCCTATCACAACACCTTTCATGTTAGCAGCCCCATCAAAGAAAAGTTTCCATCCTGGCTTCTCAACTTATTCCAATTCATCTATATGTATTACCTCTTCATTAGTGAAATAAGTCTTCAAAGGTTCATATTCTTCATCCACTAGATTCTCGACCAACTGGCGGCCAATGCTTGTGCTTTCATTACAGTCCGAGTCACGTAGACAATGTCAAATTCTGTGAGCAGGATCTGCCATTTTGCGAGCCTCCCTGTGGGCATAGGCTTCTGAAAGATATACTTCAACGGATCCAAGCGAGATATGAGGTAAGTAGTATAAGATGCCAAATAATGCTTCAGCTTCTGTGCTACCCAAGTAAGGTCGCAACATGTCCTCTCAAGATGAGTATACTTAACCTCGTAAGATGTGAACTTTTGCTGAGATAATATATGTCCTGCTTTTTCCTGCCAGTGATGTCATGTTAACCTAATACACAGCCAAATAATTATCTAAAATTGTCAAATATAGAATCAAAGGTCTCCCTGGTTCTGGCGGGACCAACACGGGTGGGTTTGACAAATACCCCTTTATCTTATCAAATGCCTCCTGACATTCATCTGTCCACTTGACCGCAACATCCTTCTTTAACAGTTTGAAGATAGGCTCGCAAGTTGTCGTGAGCTGAGAAATGAACCTGCTGATATAATTCAGCCTCCCTAACAAACTCATCACCTCGGTCTTGTTCCTCGGAGGTGGCGATTCCTGGATAGCCTTGATTTTTGACGGGTCCAGTTCAATACCTCAGCGGTTGACTATGAATCTCAACAATTTTCCAGACGGCACCCCGAAAGCGCACTTTGCAGGATTGAGCTTAAGATTGTACCTGCAAAGCCTTTGGAAGAACTTTCTCAGATCCCTGACATGGTCAGACTGCTTTCTAGACTTTACGATCACATCATCCACATACACCTCGATTTCCCTATGTATCATATCATGGAATATTGTTGCCATCGCCCTCATGTAGGTTGCCCCAGCATTTTTCAAACCAAATGGCATGACCTGATAGTAGTACGCTCCCCATGGTATGATGAATGTCGTCTAAACTGCATCTTCCTCATCCATTAAGATCTGGTGATAGCCCGCATAATAATCCACGAAAGAACCAATCTCATGTTTGGCACAATTATCAATCAATATATGGATGTTTGGAAATAGGAAGTTATCCTTGGGACTTGCCTTGTTAAGATCTCGATAATCAACATACACCCTGGTCTTGACATCCTTCTTCGGCACAGGCACAACATTGGCTAACCAGGTGGGGTACCTCATGACTCGAATGACCTTGGCCTCAAACTGCTTGGTGACCTCTTCTTTGATCTTTATACTCATATCAGTTTTAAATTTCCTCATCTTCTGCTTGACAGGGGGAATGTCGGGTTAGTGGGCAATTTGTGAACCACCAAGTCAGTGCTTAGACCCGGCATGTGAGATATGACCATTCAAAAATATCTTTATACTCGAACAATGCTTTAATTATCTCCTCCCTGAGTTGTGGTTCAAGATGGACACTTATTTTAGTTTCCCAGATATTATATTGGTCCCCTAAATTGATTGCTTCTATGTCGTTCAGGTTAGGCTTGGGTTTTTCTTCAAAACGGCTTAATTCTTTACTAATCCCCTTAAAGGCCTCATCATCGTCATATTCCAACTCATCATCACACTCAATTTCTTGTATTATTATTTCCGAATTAGATTGGCTTTTAAGATTGGGCCAAGGATTCCTCATGCATGTCATATCATTGGTACCAGCATAAAAAGAACTGTACAAGAAAGAAAATAAAAACAAAAAATAAAATTATCAGAAATGAAGAAGAAAGGGAAAATTTGCATTTCATTGAAATTCAATGATAACAAGGTTTAACGCATCCAAATGGACAGAACGGAGTATCTGAATTACAACCCTAGAAATAATCCAGACAACTAAAAGAAAATCAAAGCCAACTACCAAAACTCCCTCCGAATAGGAAGAGGAGTAGCTTCCCAATTGTTAATTTTTGCACGTGGTCCCACAAACTGCACATCCTTGTTGCTCGGACCCTCTCCAGCTTCTACCACGTTAATATCACTAAACAATATCTCGAACCCCTAATCCAAATCTCCATCAACATCAATCAATGAACAGGGAACCATTGCTGTTGGACACTTCTTGGCACTTGGCTTGACAAATGACCTGGACAGACATGGGACTGGCTTTGGAAGGGCCCATGCCCTCTTCTTCATTTTTCGGGCTCGTCTTACGTCTATAGCTGTGGGTTTAAACCCCAATCCAAAGGTGTCTAAGTTCTTGGGCAGAGACACTGGCTGTATGATTCCCTGGAGAGAAACACCCAAACCTTTGCCGGGTACGAAACCATTCTTCAGCATTTCAGAAGCCACCATGACCGATGCAGCCGCTACTGTAGGAACTGGAAAGTTTTTCCCTTTTGGGACCTTCTCAACTGATACCGTGTCAAAAACCTAATACACCCATGGCCCCTTATCATCTTCAACTTCGATGAAAGGCACAATGGCATCACTCAGGGCACACATATTATCCTCACCGTGCATCACAATCTCCTGTCTGTCCCACTCGAATTTAACCATTTGGTGCAAGGTAGATGGCACTACCTTGGCAGCATGAATCCAGGGTTGCCCCAATAAAAGATTGTAAGAAACCGCCACATCTAGCACTTGGAATTCCATATTAAACTCCACTGGACCTATCGTCAATTCCAATATTATGTCACCCACTGAATCTTTGCCCACGCCATTGAACCCCCGCACACAAATGTTGTTCTTATGGATTGTATCATCGTCGACTTTCAACTTGTTCAATGTGGATAGAGGACAGATGTTTGCACTAGACCCATTGTTAACTAGAACTCGGGTGACTATAGAATCTTCACACTTCACCGTCAGATAAAGGGCCGTGTTATGCTTAGTGACCTCCACGGACAACTCATCGTCGGAGAAAGTAACTCTATTCACCTCAAATATTTTATTTTCTATCTTCTCCAAGTGATTCACCAAGATCTTGTCAGGGACGTGGGCCTTATTCAATATTTTCATCAGCGCCCAGCGGTGCTCATCTGAATGGATCAACAATAAGAGCAATGAGATCTGGGCAGGTGTCTTCTTCAACTGTTCTACAATAGAATAATCCTGCACTTTCATTTTCCTCAAGAATTCTTCCGCTTCCTCTTCTGTCACAACTTTCTTTACCAATACCGTGTTATCTTTGGGGATTCTGGCTTTTCTTAACTCTTCGAGGGCAAAGCACCTCCCCGAGCGAGTCAGACCATGAGATTCACAAACTTCCTCTCTAATTTCTTTCCCTTTATATGTCACTACCACTTGTTCATAATTCCGAGGAACGGCTTTGATGTTGATTATTGGCATCTGGGTTACCAGTTTTGTAATAATAGGCTATGTGCGAGCACCTTTCACAACTACAACAGGTTTACTTGATACCCCTGGTACCACCACTTTAGCTTTTTCTGGTTTCACTGCAACAATACTTGACGACCCCTTTTTGGCTACCACAACTGGCTTACTGTTTGTCCCTTTCAACTGGACTACTGATTTCCTACTGGTTGACTTTTCATTTGGCCTGACTTTGCTGGAACAGATCATCATTACCGTTTGTGAGGGTTTCTTAGGCTCCCCTCCTTTGTGTATCAACTCAATCATATGGGTCTCATAGTGAGCTGGCAATGGATTCTGATTGATATTAGGTGCCTCGGCGGCCTGAACCACAATCCGATGGGTATCAATAAGCACTTGAATAGGTATTTTCAATTTTCAACACTTCTCTGTGTTATGTCCCGGGGCCCCTGAACAATACTCACAACTCACCGAGTGGTCAAGATTTCTTGGAGGGGGATTTGACATTTTTGGCTCAATTGGATTCAACATGCCCAACTACCTCAACCTATGGAATAGACTGGTATATGATTCTCCCAGTGGAGTGAAAGTCTTTTGCTTTGGTAATCTCTACTTTTTGAAGGCTTGGTTTTGCCGGAAACCTGTTCCGGGGGAATTTCTGTAGGCTCTTGGGGGTGGATGGGTGTTTTGTGAAGCTGGGTATGGATTTTGTGGAGCTAGCGCACGCCATTATGCATGAGCCGGAGGTTGGGTATAGGTTTGTGCATGATGGATGGAAAAATGAGGATCTGGCGGTGGGCAGTAGTATTGTGGTGGGATATATGGAGTGTAAGGGTAATTTTGGTGGTGGGGTCGGGGTTGTTTATAGTAAGTTGATAGGCTTCTAGATCCGAACTAGGCTCCCGACTCAATTGTCGAAACTTCCTCTTTCTTCTTTTTCCCACATACACCCCAGTGTCGTTTTGAATGGCCTGGGTGGTTGCCTTTATTTTTGAATAACTCATGATCTTGTTGGAATTAAGTCCTTCCTCAACCATGCCTCCCATTTTTACAACCTCATTAAAAGACTTGCCTATTGCTGACACCAAATGACCAAAGTAAGTCGGCTCCAAAGCCTGCAAAAAGTAATCAACCATCTCACTATCTTTCATTGGAGGGTCGACCCTTGCAGCTTGCTCCCTCCAACGGAATTCATATTCTCTGAAACTCTCACCAGGCTTCTTCTCAATTTTTGTCAATGACAGATGATCTGGGATAATTTCAAGATTATACTAAAAGTGGCAGGTGAATGCTTGGGCCAAATCATCCCAGGTGTACCACCTACCATGGTCCTACCACGTGTACCACTCCAACACTGACCCACTTAAACTTTGGCTGAAGTATGCCACCAGTAACTCATCTCTTCCACCTGTTCCTCTCATCTTGTTGCCAAACCCTCTCAAGTATGCTATCGGATCACCATGCCCGTCGTACAGATCAAACTTAGGCATCTTGAATCCTGTTGGTAACTGGACATCTGGGAACATACATAAATCCTTATAAGCCACGTTGACTTGACCACCCAAACCCTACATGTTCCTGAAGGATTGCTCCAAACTCTTTACTTTTTGAAACATCTCCTCTTGCTCTGGGTTCTTAGGTGGCTTTTCAGTTTCTGTCAGGAGATCAAAATTAGGGGTGTAGGAATATGGTTCAGGGGCTTTAAAGGTAGGCTCGAGAGGGTAATACTGGCTGTCATGAGCCTGGAACAGAGGCTCACTGGAAAATCATTGTAATATGGCAGGTGGAGGTGCCACAAAGACAGGAGTGACTGGGGGAGGAGGGTATGGGACTTGTTTGGGTGGTGGAGCTTGTGAGGTGTGAGAAGTGGTGCCAGAGCACTGTTGGTAGAGGGGGAAGGCTAGAGATGAGTTCACAATAGGGGGCTCCTGGGGTTGAGCCGATGGTGGGATATAAGTAGGGTTGGCCGGATAAACCGGTGGTGGCTGCCCCTTTTCCTAGGTTTGATACATTTCAGCCATTTGCTGCTTTAACTTATGCATCTCTTCTTTCACCGCATTAACATCCAATTATTCCACCTCGTTTGAGGGGTCAACAATACTTGCTTCCAGTTCTTGGTTGATCATGGTCAGCTTGTCTTTTGACCGGGTGTTGTAGGAGTGGGTTGGCAAAATGCCAATCAACTAACCACCTGCCTGGACTCAACACATCAACGACAACTTTGTTAGTGGTTAGGGCCTTAACAGATTTCGATAACCGCACATTTGGGAAATGACTGCACCTAAGCAGTTAACATTTTCTATTATGCATTTGCTCGGCTGCTTGCGTCATCCCGGCTTTTCTTCTTTCCGTTTGCAAACTTCTTTTTCTTTTTCTTTTTTTCCTTTTTCTTTTTCTTTCTTTCATCTTTTCTTTTCGTTCTTGCCTTTGTTTTCTCTTTGTTTTTATTCTCTCATTCCTCTTGTTTTTCCATTGTTTCTTTCTTTTGGTTTCTTATTTTCCCTCTTTTTGTTTTTCCTTTTCCTCTCGTTTTTCCTCTTTTTTTTTCTCTTTTTAATTTGGTTACGGTCGAATCCTATGGTGATTGCCTACGTATCATGAACCCGCATAAATCAGACCAAGCGTAGTTCTTAGAGATAAATGTAAAATAAATAACAAAGTACTTTGGGCTTTTTAATTTTTATAAAAAGCAAATGCATTGATTACAAAGACTCAAAACTAACAGACTCAAAAAGCAACTAACCGACTCAGACTTCAGAATAAACTATCATACTTCAATAAAAGAAAATACAGACTCGAAAACAACTGACAGACTCCAGCAGAAAGAAAGTACAGACTCAAAACAACTGACAACTCTAACAAAAAAAATAAATACAGACTCAAATGAATATCATGAATACATTAAAGCTCTCGGTGCCCGCGGGACATCATTTGGTCTCGTCGCGGGCCTACATGCAAGATCCCTTTGAAGTCTATCCAAGTCACTCATTATCTGTTTAACAAATCTCATCACTGCCGCGAAAAAGGTGGTACGGGTCATATCCTCACAAGCTTGGCACTTCACAATAATGTAGTCGGTGATGATTCTAATTCTCTCTCTGATGACACCTTTTTTCTTGCAACAAGCACCCAATCTGTTGGGCCCTGGCCTCCAAAGTCTGGTCGGCTACTTGATTTTGCTCCTGAAGTTGTTGCAAATCCATTTCTAATTGTGCCAATGTTGTGTAACAATGTTCTCTTTCAGCCTTGAATTCTTTCGCCTATTTGATCATTTTGTTTTCTGTGGTGATGACCCTTTTCTTTAACCCCGCAACCTCATTGTCGTACTCTTCTTTCAACTGCTTAACTAGGTGTGCTCGTTCTTCCGCATTTTTGGCCAATTGCTTTCGAGCCCCGGCTAGTTCTCTTTCTGCTTTGTTCATATCAAAACTATAGTCATTCACTTTCTACCTCAGATTATCTATAAGTTTTGCATCTTTGGCACTTCTGACGGGGTTTTCTGCCGCTACTTTCATTTTCTGAATTTGGGCTCTAATGGCCTCATTTTCTTTGGCTAACTTTTTCTTTTCTCCCTCGTCTACAGCGGCTTGAACCCCATTTTCAAATTGAAGCTCCATGACTCGCTTTTCCAACTGGCTTATTTTGGCCCTGTACTCATTTTCTTTGGCCAACCAAGCCCACTGTTTTTGCGATGCCTCGATGAATTCCTGAAGGTGGGGTCTTTTGGATGGCCTCCCAAACTCAATTTCCTTTCTATACTAAGCAAGGTACCCCGGTGAAACCTCACATTTGGATCGATCACGTACACAGGTATTTACTGTTAAGTATTGACACTAGCTCTATATTTGGCGGACTGCTGCTTCATGAAAATGACCGTCAGGTCCGATATCGACTACTTGGGCACTAAGATCTTCGTCTCTCGGAACTATTTGACATCTCCCCAACTACCTTAAGACTCGATATGGGGCATATGGCTGGATACTTTTGAGTCCCATCAAGAGGAAATGAGGCCCGGTGGTTGGCATGTATATGATCTTGTCCACAGGCAGCCATCCAAATGTCCACTCTATTTGGCTTGCGGTGATAGAACAGAGGCACACCATCCACTCTGTGACCCCTTCTGGCAAGCTGATTCCATCAACCCCCGTAGAAAATTCCTTTATGCATGTTTTCTTTGTCGACCCATAACCCATAAATTGAGGACGACGACATAGGTGTTCGATCATCCACATCTACAGCAACACATTGCACCCCTCAAAAAAGCCTCCCCCGGATTTACAGGCTGTGAGAGCGCGGAAGATTTCGGCTACTATCATAGGCGCGAGGGTGTTTTTGTCCTGAGTGAGCAAAGTGCTGACAACCCCAGCTATTCGTATGTCAATATTCCCATCTTATCTGGAAACACCAAAAGTCCCAAAAAGACCACCATAAATGCAAAACACCTGTGTTCTTCCCACTTAAGGCGGTCTCCTTTGCTGTAGATTTTGTTCTCTGGCTTGTTGAACCCCCCTATCTGACCATATCTGTTGTATATAAATTAGAGAGCATAAAAACCAGTTGCCAAGTCTGGGTTATGGACCCCCCTGCTTATTTTCATGGAATGTAGGAACCTGTGTATGGCTACGACCCTTGGAGCAATCAGGTACTGGTGTCTCAGAGGAACTTTGGGACCCCCAATGTATCCGGATATTTCTTCCAATGTTGGGGTAAGTTCAAAATCTGAGAAGTAAAATACGTTGTGCGCCGGGTCCCAGAATGTGACCAATGCCTTTATAATATCCCCCTAGGATTAATCTTTAGCAACCTAGTGAGGCCTCCCAAGTATAGATTGACTATGTCTCCCCCTGATTCGCCCAAGTCATCCCACCACATGTGCAACTCCAAAGGGATCTTGTTCCCAATTGTTACTAGTAAATTCTGATTTGTGCTCGTTCTGTACATTTATTAAGGTTATTAAGCGAAAGATCATGATTTACTCTATTTTGACTCAAAATCAAAACTGACCCTTTTTTCAAATTTTTAAAACCAAAAGCCCAGCTTTGCAAATACGACCTTTCAGCACTTCCAGAGGAAGATTTTAAGGCTGTGCCTGCTAACTGGCCAAAAATTTGGAAAAAGACCAAAGGTGGCTGTTTATGCAAAAACAGCCTTCCGGCGTCCCTTTTGGGAACATTCGGCTATTTTCAACAAAACGGCATCACCTTACCTATTTACAATAAAAATAAATTTTTTGCTCATTTCGGGCTATTTTTGCAAAAAGAAGTTGGACCCGATGAAGGTTGCCTATGTATCCTACACTTTGTGAGAATCAAACTGGCGTAGTTCGGGCAATTTTGACAAAATAAAATCAACTATTTTCTTTTCACAAAGATTTTCCTTTTTTTTTTCTTTTCTTTAAAACCCACAAATTTCTTTTTTTTTTTCTTCAAAATTTCGGCAGAGTTTCGGTATGTGTTGGAACATTGGTTTTTCAAAACAGACACTCATCCCTCTCAACCATCTCATTAACCTTTCTAAATTTTCTTTATAAGCCGATCAACATGCAAATACGAAGCAAATGAATGCACAAGTAGCAAGTAAGATGCATCATAATTGTCTTTATATTTCGGATACACCTGTCCTAGACAGATCCAACCCCTGTGTTGAGTCTCCAAAGTCAAATTCACAAGATACAAAAAAATGTTCCTAATAGGGATCCGGCATGAGGCTGAGTTATTCTAGGTTCAAAACATGGGTATGTGTTCTAGACTGTGTACCTGAGCGGACAACTCGAGCCGAGGAGGGGCTACGTATCGGGAACCAAAAGTCCATCTAGTTAGTAACTTGTCCGAGCCTTTTTCTTATTTTAGGGTATGACACTAACAGAATAGGGAGTTGCGACCAGCGAGCACATCCCCGGAGATGAGAAGAGAAGGGTTTCGTAGCATTTTATAATATCAAAGCGGTAAAAGCAACACTTAGCACATTAGGCCCAAACATGTAGCAAAAATCAGATAATAAATAAAGCCAAATATAACAATTCATCCAAACTCGAATTCTAAACCCTGAACCAGAGATTCTGGGTTCTTTTCCCCTACGGAGTCACCAGAGCTATCACACCTCCTTTTTCACTACACCCAGAAGAGAGTAAAGGAGTTTTTCCAATTAAAGGACAATCGAAACGGGATTTATTATTAATAGATTCAGAGTCGCCACTTGGGAGATTTATGGTGTCCCAAGTCACCAGTTGAATCCCAAATCGAGAAAAAGATTGACTCTGTTTAACGGTCCGCGAACCAGAAATCCGGGTAAGGAATTCTGTTAACTCAGGAGAAGGTGTTAGGCATTTTCGAGTTCCGTGGTACTAGTACGGTCGCTCAACTATTATATTCAGCTTAATTATCTGATTTTAAATAATTATGAATCTATGTGCAAATATTAGTTTTAACCGCTTTTATTCATTTTTAATTAAAGAAGATTGCAACGTTATCAAAACGCGTCTCGAACCACGTTACATAAATGCACCCGTATCTTTTGACATGTTTTAACATCGTTGAGATTTGTATTTGGGTCACATAAATACACACCCGAGTTTAAGGAAATCAATAATTAAAACTAACGCGCCTAAAGCAATTTCGCGTTTGCAACTTTGCGAGGGCCATGAAATTTACTAAGTGGCACACCTCGAGTTCTAAGAAAAAACAAGATTAATTAAAATGAGGGCCATGCAATTATCATTTTTGTTCGGCATGGCACACCTCAACTTATTTTAACTTAAAGGATTCTAAAATAATTCGTGAGGGCCATTCATTATCTAATTTATTTGGTGGCGCACCTCAAATCAACTACAAAGGTCCATCAATGAAACAAGGCTAAAGAAATCACAACTGCTTTTGAATCACGCTGAACTCAAGTATGAGTCAAAGATTGGGTCTAAGTGAGGTCTATTTTTATTTCACTTCTTTTCAGAGTTTGGGCTTGGCCAAGCATGAGGCCCCATAACATGCCAATGCAAAGTCGTCCCAGATAACAGTTAGCCACCCCAGGCCCAAACGGAATCTCAGATAATATACCAAACTTGTATCATCAATCAACGAGATTTCCATTCCGAATCCATCACAGCACAACTTATCAAGTATTTACCCCTTTTAATATGAAGACACACAGCTTTAAAATGAATAAACAATTTGCATATTGGAGCAAACCTACTGCTTCGTTTGGGTGAAATTGTAAACCAAGCATCAGTTCATCCTTTACTATCTATTACTAATATCACCATGATTAAACACATTTGGACAAAATTAAATAAATCAGGCTAACTTTTGGGAGATTTTCAAAAGACCAAACTTATACCAAGGAAAGAGATTCCCATTTGAAACTCCATTATTCTGAGAGACGGAAATCTCAAAATATATCACAAGCAAAGGGACCTAAATAAAGTTTCAAGCAAATACAGAGGCAAATCTTAAACATGACTACTAAGATACCCATGAAACCAAATTGAAAAGGCTTGTGATTCACATTCACATACTTCTAGCTCATAACCATGGAATCAAGGCTAATTACAAACAGAAAAATTTCAGCCGTTTGAACACATCAATTCAGTCCAAAATTAAGTACAAATACACTGCTGCAGGTTATTTTTACATACATCATTTCAGGGAGAAGAGAATCTTATTAACCCTTATAATTCGAGGGTTAACTACAAGCATGTAAAATAGTTAAAGAAAACAGAGAAAATCAGCATTAAATACAACTTTTCATTTAACAGAACTTCAACTTGGTTACATGCTCAAAGATCATCTTTCAGTCAAGAGCTAGGAAAGTACCTGAGATTAAACAACAAAACCAACAGAGGGTGAGATGTCAATAGTAACAACAGCATAGCTCAACCAAATTCAGTACTCCAGAACAGATGAAATCAACTCAGAATTCCCATGAAATAGTGATCCTTATCACAGCTTGGATCAGAAATTTTTCAAAATCACTGTCACTCTATTTCAACTCTCAGAATAAAAGACTTTGGTTCTCATAAGCAAAAGAAATCAGAAAATCTAAAAAAAATTCAATGAAACAGTACTCCCAGCTCCAAATAAAACAACAGACTTTTAAAAATCAAAATCCCAAGACTCGAGCAGAATTTCCAACGGATCAATACTTTTTTTTCCTTTTTTCGCAGCCGCTTGAGTTTTTCTGGTTCTTATCAATTCCTTCTCTGCCTTGCAAGGCAAGAATAGTATGCTTTTTAGGAAAGCAAGATAAGGCATATTTCATAATTCAGTTTTGCAAAATGACCCTTCTTCAATTTTCAGTTTTGCTTAAAGGACTCTAGTGTAACAATCTAAAATTCAGACTAGTCCCTTCCCTCAGCTTCTAGGAAACTTCCTAATCTGTTACAACAAAGATTCCATCAGCTAAATTTCTAAACTAACCTTTAAAACCTCTATTTTTACTTTAAATTGATCCCATGACTTAAACCCCAGACAAGTGGACTGCTCTTGCGATGAATCAAATAAACCGAGGGCCCAAGGACTCTAATCAAACCACGGGTGTTCTGAGACCCCCAAAACCCTGACCCAAGCGATTAGCGAAAAAATGAAGGCCAAAGAAAACTCGGTCAATTAATTATGATTATGAAAACAGAATTAATTTTAAACCCCTTTAAACAAAATTAATCCAAGGTTAACCTAAAACTATTGCCTATCCGAATTAACATAGAAAGAAGATGAAAAAAAATGAGAAGAAAGAGGCAACATGGCGATGGAGGAGATAGAACAGAAAAAGAACTCGGATAATTAAATCGATGAGGAAGACGACGGAGAAAAGACGAGAATAATACCTTCAAAGTTTCCCAGACAAAGCTTCGATGAACTCTACGGCTTCGATTTGAGTCAAAACAAATATTAACCGTTTGTTCGCGAAGAAAACACACGGTCAATATCCGTTTCGAACCATATTGTTCATAGGAGTTTGAAAACTTGAAATATTTTCTTCCTTTGATTTAGATTCGACACTGGTTCGATTTGGCTAGGATTTGGAGAGAAGTAGTGATGGATTAGGGTTCAAGGGTGAGTGAGGGTTGCATGGCTGGATTTTGGTGGTGGTTGGAGCCTTCTCGCCAGCGGCCATGGCGGATTAAAGCTTAGAGACGAGGTATGGTATGTTTGGAGGAGATGAAGTGATATCTTTATTTGGGATAATAATATGTAGAGTGGGTAGGGATGTTGAACATTGGATGAAGGACGATGGACGACCTAGATCAATTCAAGTGAGGAAAACTCGAAACTATGTCGTTTTGAAGAAGAGAGATGGTTGACCGGATTTGGGGCGGGGATTGGGCTGGAACGCGTGGGTTATGCATTTGGGTTGCGAGAATTAAACAAAAATGGCCCAAAATCTGGTCTTTTTTCATTTCATTTTTATTTCAAGACAAATTATCCAAAATTCCTTTTCCTTTTCTTTTTTTCCCAAAAATTAATATAATTCCTAAATTAATTCTTAGAAACTAATTAACTCAATAGAATCACTGATTAAACCTAAATGGTAGTTAACACAATTGATTAAAAATAAATTGAAAGGAAAACTACTTAATAATAAAAGTTAAAATTAAAAGTGCAAATTGAACTATTTTTGTGTTTTTTCATTTCTTATAAAACAACTAATTTTTTAATTAATCCTAAAATGCAAAGTTCAATCCTAAATGAAAAATGCAATATATTTTTGTATTTTTTTCATTAATTAGAATGCACAAACAAAAATACAAACAATTAACAGGAAATGCCATGAAAATCCATAAAATTGCAAACACTGTAAGAAATAGTTTTATTTTGAATTTATGGGAGTAATTCATATAGGACAAAAATCACGTGCTCACAAGTGTAAATATTGAAGAAGAGGTCACAAAGCAGTTCAAGGCAAAGGTCACTCGAGTCACGCGGTATCCCACTTGGTTAGCCAATGTTGTGTTTGTGCGAAAGAAGGATGGTAAGACCAGAGTGTGTATTGATTATCGTGATCTCAACAAGGCAAGCCCAAAGGACAACTTCCCACTGCCAAACATCCATATTTTGATTGATAATTGTGCCAAACATGAGACTAAGTCTTTTGTGGATTGCTATGCAGGTTATCATCAGATTCTAATGGATGAGGAAGATGCAGAAAAAACGACATTCATTACGCCATTGGGAACATACTGCTACAGGGTCATGCCTTTCAATTTGAAAAATGCCGGGGCAACTTACATGAGGGCAATGACGACCATATTCCACAACATGATACACAAGGAGATCGGGGTTTATGTGGATGATGTGATCATAAAGTCTAGAAATCAGTCTGACCATGTCAGAGATTTGAGAAAGTTCTTCCAAAGGCTCCGCAGGTACAATCTCAAAGCTCAATCCTGCAAAGTGTGTATTCGATGTGCCATCTAGAAAATTATTAGGATTGATAGTCAGCCGGTGAGGTATTGGGTTGGACCCATCAAAGACCAAGGCTATCTAAGAACTGCCACCCCCAAGGAACCAGACTGAGGTGATGAGTCTATTAGGGAGGTTGAATTACATCAGCAGGTTTATTGCTCATCTTACGCTAACTAGTGAGCCCATCTTCAAACTATTGAAGAAAGATGTTGCGGTCAAGTGGACAGATGAGTGTCAAGAAGCATTCGATAAGATAAAGGGGTACCTGTCAAACCCACCTGTGTTGGTCCTACCAGAACTAGAGAGACCTTTGATTCTGTATTTGACGGTTTTGGACAATTCGTTTGGCTGTGTGTTGGGTCAGCATGACATCACCTGCAGGAAAGAACATGCCATCTATTATCTCAGTAAGAAGTTCACATCTTACAAGGTTAAGTACACTCACCTAGAAAGGACATGTTGCGCCCTAACTTGGGTGGCACAGAAGCTGAAGCATTATTTGTCATCTTACACTACTTACCTCATATCTAGTTTGGATCCATTAAAGTATATTTTTCAGAAGCCTATGCCTACAAGGAGGCTCGCAAGGATTCTAAAATAATTTGTGAGCGCCATTCCTTACACTACTTACCTCATCTCTCGTTTGGATCCATTAAAGTATATCTTTCAGAAGCCTATGCCTACAAGGATTATAAAATAATTCGTGAGGGCCATTCTTTATCGAATTTATTTGGTGGCGCACCTCAAATCAACTACAAAGGTCCATCAATGAAACAAGGCTAAGGAAATCACAACTGCTTTTGAATCACGCTGAACTTAAGTATGAGTCAAAGATTGGGTCTAAGTGAGGTCTATTTTTATTTCACTTCTTTTCAGAGTTTGGGCTTAGCCAAGTATGAGGCCCCATAACATTCCAATGCAAAGTCGTCCCAGATGATAGTTAGCCACCCAGGCCCAAAAGGAATCCCAGATAATATACTAAACCTGTATCATCAATCAACGGGATTTCCATTTTGAATCCATCATAGCACATCTTATCAAGTATTTACCCCTTTTAATATGAAGACACACGACTTTAAAATGAATAAACAATTTGCACATTGGAGCACACCTACTGCTTCGTTTGGGGGAAATTGTAAATCGAGCATCAGTTCATCCTTTACTATCTATTACTAATATCACCATTATTCAACACATTTGGACAAAATTAAATAAATCAGGCTAACTTTTGGGAGATTTTCAAAAGACCAAACTTATACCAAGGAAAGAGATTCCCATTTGAAACTCTATTATTTTGAGAGATGGAAATCTCAAAATATATCACAAGCAAAGAGACCTATAAAGTTTCAAGCAAACATAGAGGTAAATCTTAAACATGACTACTAAGATACTTATGAAACCAAATTGAAAAGGCTTGTGATTCACATTCACATACTTCTAGCTCATAACCATGGAATCAAGGCTAATTACAAACAGAACAATTTTAGCCGTTTGAACACATCAATTCAGTCCAAAATTAAGTACAAATACACTGCTGCAGGTTATTTTTACATATATCATTTCAGGGAGAAGAAAATCTTATTAACCTTTATAATTCGAGGGTTAACTACAAGCATGGAAAATAGTTAAAGAAAACAGAGAAAATCAGCCTTGAATACAACTTTTCATTTAACAGGACTTCAACTTGGTTACATGCTCAAAGATCATCTTTCAGTCAAGAGCTAGGAAAGTACTTGAGATTGAACAACAAAACCAACAGAGGGTGAGATGTCAACAGTAACAGTAGCAGAACTCAACCAAATTCAGTACCCCAGAACAGATGAAATCAACTCACAATTCCCATGAAATAGTGATCCTTATCACAGCTTGGATCAGAAAAATTTTCAAAATCACTGTCACTCCATTTCAACTCTTAGAATAAAAGACTTTGGTTCTCATAAGCAAAAGAAATCAGAAAATCTGAAAACAAATTCAATGAAACAGTACTCCCATCTCCAAATGAAACAGCAGACTTTTAAAAATCAAAATCCCAAGACTCGAGCAGAATTTACAATGGAACAATACATGTTTTTCCTTTTTTCCTCAGCCGCTTGAGTATTTCTGGTTTTTATCAATTCCTTCTCTGCCTTGCAAGGCAAGAATAGTATGCCTTTTAGGAAAGCAAGATAGGGCAGATTTCATAATTCAGTTTTGCAAAATGACCCTTCTCTAATTTTCAGTTTTGCTTAAAGGACTCTAGCGTAACAATCTAAAATTCAGACTAGTCCCTTCCCTTAGCTTCTAGGAAACTTCTTAATCTGTTACAACAAAGATTCCACCAGCTAAATTCCTAAAATAACCTTTAAAACCTCTATTTTTACTTCAAATTGACCCTATGACTTAAACCCCAAACAAGTGGGCTGCTCTTGGGATGCATCAAATAAACCGAGGGCCCAAGTACTCTAATCAAACCACGGGTGTTCTGAGACCCCCAAAACCCTGATCCAAGCGATTAGCCCAAAAATGAAGGCCCAAGAAAACTCGATCAATTAATTATGATTATGAACACAGATTTAATTTTAAACCCCTTTAAACAGAATTAATCCAAGATTAACCTAAAACTATTGTCTATCCGAATTAACACAGAAAGAAGAAGAAAAAAAATGAGAAGAAAAAGGCAAGATGGCGATGGAGGAGATAGAACAGAACAAGAACTCAGTTAATTAAATTAACGAGGAAGACGTCAGAGAAACGACAAGAATAATACCTTTAAAGTTGCCCAGACAAAGCTTCGATGAACTTTACAGCTTCGATTTGAGTCAAAACAAACATTAACCGTTTGTTCTCGAAGAAAACACACTGTCAATATCCGTTTCGAACCATATTGTTCATAGGAGTTTGAAAACTTAAAATATTTTCTTCCTTCGATTTAGATTCGACACTGGTTCGATTTGGCTAGGATTTGGAGAGAAGTAGTGATGGATTAGGGTTCAAGGGTGAGTGAGGGTTGCATGGCTGGATTTTGGTGGTGGTTGGAGTCTTCTCGCCGGCGGCCATGGCGGATTAGAGCTTAGAGATAGAGAAGACGTGGTCTAGTATGTTTGGAGGAGATGAATTGATCTATGTATTTCAGACAATAATATGTAGAGAGGGGAGGGATGTTGACCGTTGGATGAAGGACGATGGACGGCCTAGATCAATTCGAGTGAGGAAAACTCGAAACTATGTTATTTTGAAGAAGAGAAAGGGCTGGCTGGGTTTGGGGCGGGGATTGGGCTGGAACTTGTGGGTTATGCATTTGGGTTGAGAGAATTAAACAAAAATGGCCCAAAATCTGGTCTTTTTTAATTTCATTTTTATTTCAAGACAAATTATCCAAAATTCCTTTTCCTTTTTTTTCAAAAAAAATAATATAATTCCTAAATTAATTCGTAGAAACTAATTAACTCAATAGAATCGCTGATTAAACCTAAATGGTAGTTAACATAATTAATTAAAAACAAATTGAAAGGAAAACTACTTAATAATAAAAGTTAAAATTAAAAGTGCAAATTGAACTATTTTTGTGATTTTTCATTTCTTATAAAACAACTAATTTTTTAATTAATCCTAAAATGCAAAGTTCAATCCTAAATGCAAAATGCAATATATTTTTGTATTTTTTTTATTAATTATAATGCACAAATAAAAATACAAACAATTAACAGGAAATGCCATGAAAATCCACAAAATTGCAAACACTGAAAGAAATTATTTTATTTTGAATTTATGGAAGTAATTCATATAGGGCAAAAATCACGTGCTCACAAGTGTAATGATTAAAGAAGAGGTCATAAAGCAGTTCAAGGCAAAGGTCATTCGAGTCACGTGGTATCCCACTTGGTTAGCCATTGTTGTGTTTGTGCCAAAGAAGGATGGTAAGACCAGAGTGTGTGTTGATTATCGTGATCTCAACAAGGCAAGCCCAAAGGACAACTTCCCACTGCCAAACATCCACATTTTGATTGATAATTGTGCCAAACATGAGATTAATTCTTTTGTGGATTGCTATGTGGGTTATCATCAAATTCTAATGGATGAGGAAGATGCAGAAAAAACGACAATCATTATGCCATGGGGAACATATTGCTACAGGGTCATGCCTTTCAGTTTAAAAAATGTCGGGGCGACTTACATGAGGGCAATGACGACCATATTCCACAACATGATACACAAGGAGATCGGGGTTTATGTGGATTATGTGATCATAAAGGCTAGAAAGCAGTCTGACCATGTCAGGGATTTGAGAAAGTTCTTCCAAAGGCTCCGCAGGTACAATCTCAAGCTCAATCCTGCAAAGTGTGCATTCGGTGTGCCATCTGAAAAATTGTTAGGACTGATAGTCATCCTGCGAGGTATTGAGTTGGACCTGTCAAAGACCAAGGCTATCTAAGAACTGCCACCCCCAAGGAACAAGACTGAGGTGATGAGTCTATTAGGGAGGTTGAATTACATCAGCATGTTTATTTCTTAGCTTACGACAACTTGTGAGCCCATCGTCAAACTGTTGAAGAAAGATGTTGCGGTCAAGTGGACAGATGAGTGTCAGGAAGCATTCGATAAGATAAAGGGGTACCTGTCAAACCCACCTGTGTTGGTCCCACCAGAACCAGGGAGACCTTTGATCCTGTATTTGACGGTTTTGGACAAGTCATTTGGTTGTATGTTGGGTCAGCATGACATCACCGGTAGGAAAGAACATTCCATCTATTATCTCAGCAAGAAGTTCACATCTTACGACGTTAAGTACACTCACCTAGAAAGGACATGTTGCGCCCTAACTTGGGCGGCATAGAAGCTGAAGCATTATTTGTCATTTTACACTACTTACCTCATCTCTCATTTGGATCTATTAAAGTATATCTTTCAGAACCTATGCCTACAAGGAGGCTCGAAAAGTGGCAGATTTTGCCACAGAATTTGACATCTTAAATGTGACTTGGACTGCGATGAAAGCCCAAGCATTGGCCGACCATTTGGCTGAGAATCCAGTGGACGAAGAATATGAGCCTTTGAAGACTTACTTCCTTGATGAAGAGGTAATGCACATTGATGAGTTGGGACAAGTTGAAGAACCAGGTTGGAAATTTTTCTTTGATGGAGCTGCTAACATGAAAGGCGTTGGGATAGAGGCTGTACTTATTTCTGAAATAGGGCATCACTACCCTGTTATGACTCAGCTTTGTTTCTATTTTACTAACAACATGGCTGAGTATGAGGCATGCATTTTGGGTTTGAGGTTAGCTGCAGACATGGGTGTCCAGGAAGTCTAGGTCTTGGGAGACTCGGACCTTCTGGTGCACCAGATTCAA
This sequence comes from Nicotiana glauca, assembly GCA_026770625.1. Classification (NCBI taxonomy): domain Eukaryota; kingdom Viridiplantae; phylum Streptophyta; class Magnoliopsida; order Solanales; family Solanaceae; genus Nicotiana; species Nicotiana glauca. The sequence continues at coordinate 8,060 of MU670900.1, read as the reverse complement.
GTGGAATGGGAAACACATGATTTAAAACTCATACCGTACCGGCAATGCTTGCATGATATTTGTCAACGGTTTCTGTCAGTAGAGTTCAGGAATATTTCGAGGATCCATAATGAGGTTGCCGATGCTTTGGGTACTCTAGCGTCAATGTTACATCATCCAGATAAGGCTTATGTTGACCCGTTGCATATTTAGGTCCATGATCAGCATGCTTACTGTAATGTAGTGGAAGAAGAACTTGATGGTGAGCCGTGGTTTCATGATATCAAGGAATATATTAGGATGGGGGTGTATCCAGTACAAGCCACAAGTGATCAAAAAAGAACAATTCGGCGGTTGGCAAGCAGATTTTTCTTCAGCGGAGGGGTTCTGTACAAAAGGACTCCGGATCTGGGATTGTTGAGATACATAGATGCTAGACATGCCACAGCTATCATGACTAAAGTACATTCTGGAGTCTATGGACCGCATATGAGTGGGTACGTGCTAGCAAAGAAGATTCTCCGAACAAGTTATTATTGGCTCACTATGGAGCGAGATTGTATCAGTTTCGTGCGCAAGTGTCATCAGTGCCAAGTGCACGGAAATTTGATCCATTCTCCACCATCTGAATTGCACACAATGTCTGCACCGTGGCCTTTTGTTGCATAGGGCATGGATGTCATTGGGCCAATTGAGCCAGCAACATCAAATAGGCACAGGTTCATTTTGGTGGCCATCGATTATTTCACCAAGTGGGTTGAGGCTAAAACGTTCAAGTTTGTAACCAAGAAAGCGGTGGTCGATTTTGTGCACTCAAATATCATTTGTCGGTTTGGGATACCAAAGGTGATCATTATAGATAATGGTGCTAATCTCAATAGCCATCTGATGAAACATGTATGTCAGCAGTTCAAGATTACACATTGCAATTCCACCCCTTACCGCCCCAAGGCAAACAGAGCAGTTGAGGCGGCCAACAAGAACATAAAGAAGATACTTCGAAAAATGGTGAAGGGTTCCAGGCAGTGGCATGAAAAGCTACCTTTTGCATTGCTGGGTTATAGCACAAATGCTCGTACTTCAATAGGGGCGAATCCTTATTTGCTGGTGATGGCACCGAAGCAGTGATACCCGCAGAAGTCGAAATCCCATCCCTTCGGATTGTCGCGGAAGCCGAAATTGATGATGATGAGTGGGTCAAAACCCGCCTGGAATAATTGAATTTGATCGATGAGAAAAGATTGGCAGTAGTGTATCATGGCCAGTTGTATCAACAGAGAATGGCAAGAGCATATAATAAGAAGGTGCGTTTGCAGAAGTTTGAAGTGGGTCAGCAAGTGTTGAGATGTATCCTTCTACATCAAACTGAGGCCAAAGGCAAGTTCGCCCCAAATTGGTAGGGGTCGTTCATCGTAACTAGAGTGTTGTCGAATGATGCTTTGTATTTAACAGATATAGAAGGCAAGTGTGTAGAAATGGCCATCAATTCCGATGCAGTCAAGAGATATTATGTATGTTTTTCTTTGGTTAAATTGTATTTGTTTGTACTTGGCATATTTTGAAGATTGGAATGACGAAGGCATTTTTGTTTTGCTATCTAAACAATTTATCTGTTGTTATCCCCCTTGAGCCTTATTTATTTCCTTTCATACCCCTCTTTTAGAATCAGTAGCAAAGATCAGAAACGCAAGCGTGAAAGATAAGTAAAGGAAAAGAGAAAAGAAAACGAATGAAAAGAGAAAAAAAAGAAGAAGAAAAAGAAGAAAAAAAGAAAAAAATAGAAGAAAAAGAAAAGGAAAAAAAACAACAAAATAACAAGAAGAGAAAAAGGAAGAAAGAAAAGAAAGAAGAGAAGGAGGAAGAAAAAGGAAAGAAAAATCACAACAACAAAGTAATTTCTATGACATGAACTACGTTTGACCTGATTCCTTTTAAGGATACGTAGGCAGCCTCACGGTTCGGTCCCATCAAAGTAAAAATCCAAAGTCCCCAAGCAAATAAACTAGCACAGAAGTTGTGGTTGTTGTAAGAAATCTGATTCCGAAAGTTGTAATTTTGAACCCATCTGAATTGTTTTTGAGCCTTTTGATACCTTTTCTTTCTAACCCTATCCAAAAACCCATATTACGGTCCAAAGAAAGACCTTCCGATAAGTCTTCAAGAGATGCCAAGTCGAGCAAGTAGAGGTGATTCATGTCAGGGGCAATACTCCAGTCCAAGCAGAAAAAATAATGAAAATGAGAGAGTCTTATTGGTGAAAACCTTTACGGGCACCTTAAGGCGAAAGTGAGTTGATAGATGAACAAATGAGAGAGGTTTGTTGGTGAAAACCCTTCGGGTCACCGCAGGTCGAACAAGGACAAGGTTATGGTGAAGAAATTGGGTTTTGAAGATCTCGGGGCATAAAGTATGACAACTGAAAGTTGATTGGTTGGACAGACTGGGCCGATTAATCCGAAATGCATGTCATGATCATTGGTGCCAGTTGCTCCACTCATATAAGTCTCTTTTCTTTTTCCCCTTCAGACAGTCTTCCAGTTTTGGGTTTTTCTTACCCCTAACTCTCAAAGTCATTGCATTTCATTTCTTTTGGGTTTATTTCTCTAAAATGTTTCCAACGTCAGTTTTATTTAAGAAAATAAGAAGGGATTTCAAAGCTTACTACCAACTTTCAAAGTTGCACAAGGCACAGGGCGGCCAAGGCATTGCTAGAGATAGTATGATGTGAAATAGGATATAAAAGGTCAGTGGAAGGTCCATCGGTGAAATGGTTTAATAATTCCGTGGGAGATGCAGAGGTTCAAACAAATGGTTCAGAAACGTAACACAACGGTTGGGGTATAAAACACTCGGGTCATCCAGGGTCGTGAGTTTGAAAGTCAGTCAAAAAGTTAAGCGGTTCTGGGCCAGTTCGGGGAAGTCAGTCAAAACAAAGAACGACAGTGGAGAGGCCACTTTCAGCAAGAATACCACAAACTAACCACCATATTTTAAACTGACAAAATTTTTCTTTGATTGAAACAGAGGCAGAAAGTTTCGGTTGTTTCGGAGAAACCCTCTGTAGGGGAAAAGCAAGCACCAGACAGGGTGCAGTAAATTCTCAGGATCCTTCTGGAAAATGGGACCTAGTTTAAAATTCAAAACAATCATGAGTAGCAAGATATAGCAAAAATATACCACAAAGGAATATAAGTTGGCTTCAAAATTTTCATACTTGAGATAGTACTCAATTAGGAGTTGTCAGGACCTTCCTGGATAATGGGACCTAGCTTTAAGATTTCCATTAGATAACAAGATTTAGTATAAGTTCTGTTATTGTCACGACCCTAGTTCACCAATTGTGAACACATCATGACGGCACCTAGTCTTCGCGACCAGGTAAGCCTAACACATTGTGGAAGTAATAACATTTTCGGAATTTATAATCAAAACTAAATAACAGGAATAATGTATACGATTGCCACCTGGCACATACACTTTAACACTTTAAAAGTTATGAAACTATCCCCAAGACACGGAAACCCACGGGCAACACATGCTAAGAATGAAAAACATAATGCTGCTCTAATCATCCGGAAATGTCTATAACAAGGAATAACAGAATATCATCGAGCTAACTACAAGGTAGAGTGAGAGGGAGACTCTTCGGTCTGCGGACGCGACAGATATACCTCAAGTCTTCGAAAATGCTCCTGCAGCTACTGGAAGTGCGCCTGCGTAGAGGAACCTGGATCTGCACATGAAAAACATGCGCAGAAGAGGCATGAGTACACCATAGCGATACTCAGTAAGTGCCAAGCCTAACCTCGGTTGGGTAGTGACGAGGAAGGTCAGGGCCCTACTGAGGCAAAACATAATAAATAATAATATAACGGAAACAGTTTAAATAAAGTCTACCGTGAGAAACTAAACCAGACAAATAAGGAAGAACAATAATAGAAAGCAAAGGTAACAATACAAGGAATACTGCTCTCATCGAGGAATAGTAGCCGAGGATCTCTTGGTATCCCGAGGATCTCTTCGTATCCTCATCATATACACTGGGGATCTCTTGGTATCCTGAGGATCTCTTGGAATCCTCAATAAGTATGCCGGGGATCTCTTGGTATCCCGAGGATCTCTTGGTATCCTCAATAAGTATGCCAGTGATCTCTTGGTATCCCGAGGATCTCTTGGTATCCTCAATAAGTATGTCGGGGATCTCTTGGTACCCCGAGGATCTCTTGGTATCCTCAATAAGTATGCCGGGGATCTCTTGGTATCCCGAGGATCTCTTGGTATCCTCAATAAGTATGCCGGGGATCTCTTGGTATCCCGAGGATCTCTTGGTATCCTCAATAAGTATGCCAGGGATCTCTTGGTATCCTCAATAAGTATGCCGGGGATCTCTTGGTATCCCGAGGATCTCTTGGTATCCTCAATAAGTATGTCGGGGATCTCTTGGTATCCCGAGGATGTCTTGATATCCTCAATAAGTATGTCGGGGATCTCTTGGTATCCCGATATATAAAAGTGCATGTGTCAGGGATCTCTTGGTATCCCACACCCTAAATCCAGAATATATCAAATGCAGGGGGATCTCCCGAAAAGCCATCCCGTGGTCCCAATTTAAACACACAACGACAACAACTCATAATCCCAGAATGATTACTAAAACCAGTACAAGTAGTAGAAATTCCTAGCCTAACATGCGTCACAGAGTACGGTCAGTGCAGCTGAACAGTTAAGCAGATAAGTCAGCAAATCACTTAAACAATTAAGTCATCTAGGCATTTAAGCAAATAGTTCAGCACAAGCTTAAACTCACAGTCTAAAATGAATTAGTAAATAGGAAATCTCAGTTTAAATACTTCAAGTAGAAACGGGTTTGCAATAATTAGCTCAAGTACGCGCTCGTCACCTCACGTACAAGGCACTCAAATATCAAGTAGCAAATCCTAAGGGAAAAGGGTCCCCCACACAAAGTTAGACAAGTCACTTACCTCGAACCGGTGCAAAATCAACTAGGGAACGATGCCCTTGCCACGAGTATACGACTCCAAATGACCCAAATCTATTCAATTCAATTACAGATCATAAATAATATTGTAACAACTGATTCCACTATTGAAATTAAAGCTAGGGCGCGAAAATAGGTAAAATGACCAAAATGCCCCTCCAGCCCACATCTCGGAATCGAATAATTTTTACATTTTCAGAACCCGCGTACTCTCACGAGTCTAACCATAAAAAATCTCCCAAATCGAAGGTCAAATGCCCACTCAAAATCACAAAATTAAGCCCAAGAAGTTTCACCCATTTTTCTCAATTTTAGACCTTGAATTTGAATTCTAATGGTTGATTTAGCTAGGAAATGATGGAATATAACTAGAAGGGATCAAAGCAACGTTACCCAATGATCTTCTCTTCAAAATCCACTCAAAATCGCCTCCTCCCGAGCTCTCAATTGATTTTTCTAACTTTGAAATAAACCCTCGGACTAAACCTTATCAGACCTGTGATTTCCGCTTTTGCAGCCTAGGGACCGCTTCTGCGGTCCCGCTTTTATGGTGGGAATAACCGCTTTTGCGGTTCAACTTAATAGGGCAGGGACCGCTTTTGCGGACTAAAAACCGCATCTGCGATTCCGCTTACGCGGGAAGGAGACCGCTTCTGCGGTTCTCCTGGGATGGGGCAATTCCGCTTATGCGGCTCCGCTTATGCGGTGAAGAAGCCACTGATGCGGCTCCGCTTCTGTGGCTCCAGGACCGCAGAAGCGAAATTACCAGAAGCCTGCAGCAACTTTTTCCTTCTAACTCCAAACTTTGCCCGTTGAGCATCCGAAATCATCCCGAGGCCCCCTGGACCTCAACCAAAAGCACTAATACCACCTAATACCTTATTCAAACTTGTACCAATCCTCAAAACACCTCAAACAACACTGGAAACTCGATTAAATCAAGGATTCAAGCCTAAGAACTTCAAATTCTATCAAAATACGCTTTTGATCAAAAACCTAACCAAACCTCGTCCGAATGACCTGAAATTTTGCACACACATCCCAAATGACATGAAGGAGCTATAGAAACTTCCGGAATTCAAATCCGACCCTCGGATCAAAAATTCACTATTGGACCGGAAACCTCAAAATTTCAAACTTCAGCATTTCAAGCCTAAATGAGCTACGAACCTCCAAACTACATTCCGAACACACTCGCAACCCCGAAATCACCTAACGGAGCTAACGGAACCATCGAATTTCCATTATGAGGTCGTCTTCACTCTGTTCCGAATACGGATCATTTTTCAACTCTTAAGCTCTCATTTAGGGACTAAGTATCCCAAGACACTCCGAATCCTAATACCGAACGTCCCGACAAATCAAAATAGCAGAAATGAACTTAGGGAAAGCAGTTAATAGGGGATCAGGGCGTAAATTCCAAAAATGACCGGTTGGGTCGTTAAATCCTCCTACACTTAAACATTCGTTCGTCCTCGAACGAGCATAGAGAACATACCTGTAGTAGCAAAAAGATGAGGGTACTGGCTGTGCATATCCTGCTCGGCCTCCCAAGTCGCCTCCTCAGCCGGCTGACCCCACCACTAGACCTTCACTGAAGCGATGTTCTTTGACCTCAACTTTCTGATCTGCCTATCCAAAATGGCCACTGGCTCCTCAACATAGGATAGATCCTTGTCCAGCTGGACTAAACTGAAATCCAACACGTGCGACGGGTCACCGTGATATCTCCGGAGCATCGAAACATGAAATACTGGATGAACTCCGACTAGGCTGGGAGGTAGGGCAAGCTCAAAAGCAACCTCCCCAACTTTCCTCAAGATCTCAAAAGGTCCAATAAATCATGGACTCAGCTTCCCCTTCTTTCCAAACCTCATGACGCCCTTCATAGGCGAGACTCGAAGCAGAAACCGCTCGCCAACCATATATGACACATCACGAACCTTCTTGTCCGCATAACTCTTCTATCTGGACTTGGCTGCACGGAGTCTGTCCTGAATCACTTTAACCTTCTCCATCGCATCCTGAACCATCTCTGTACCCAAAAACCTGGCCTCACCCGGCTCAAACCAACCCACTGGAGATCTACATCTCCTACCATATAAGGCCTCATACGGCGCCATCTCAATGCTGGACTGATAGCTGTTATTATAAGCAAACTTCGCCAGTGGCAGGAAATGGTCCCATGTCCCTCCAAACTCAATCACGCACGCACGGAGCATATCCTCCAAAATCTGAATAGTGCGCTCGAACTGTCCGTCCGTCTGGGGGTGGAATGCCGTGCTCAACTCCACTCGAGTGCCTAACTCCTGCTGCACGGCTCTCCAGAACCGCGATGTAAACTGAGTGCCTCTGTCTGAGATGATAGAAACTAGAACACCATGCAACCGGACGATCTCCCTGATATAAATCTCTGCCAACCACTCCGATGAATAAGTAGTGCACACAGGTATGAAATGAGCGGACTTCGTCAGCCGATCCACAATGACCTGAATAGAATCAAACTTCCTCACGGTCCGTGGAAGTCCAGATACGAAGTCCATGGTGATACGCTCCCACTTCCACTCTAGGATCTCAATCTGCTGTAGCAACCCACCCGGACGCTGGTGTTCTACTTCACCTGCTAGCAGTTGAGGCATCTAGACATGTAGTCAACTATATCCTTTTTCATCTGCCTCCACCTGTAGTGCTGCCTCAAGTCCTAATACATCTTCGCGGCACCCGGATGGATGGAATACCCCGAGCTATGAGCCTCAGCTAGAATCAACTCTCGAAGATCATCTACATTGGGCACACAAATCTGGCCCTGCATCCTCAACACTCCATCATCCCCGATGATAACATCTCTGGAATCACCACGCCGAACTCTGTCCTGAAGGACAAGCAAATGAGGGTCATCAAACTGCCGCTCCCTGATGCGATCCAATAGGGAAGACCGAGAAACCACACAGGCTAGAACCAGACTGGGCTCTGAAAGATCCAATCTCACAAATTGCCTGGCTAAAGCCTGAACATCCACCGCCATAGGTCTCTCTGAGGCTGGTAAATATGCCAAACTCCCCAAACTCTCCGCCCGGCGACT
>MU670899.1:18434-38221 GCA_026770625.1 Nicotiana glauca | reverse complement strand
TTTTTTTTTTTTTGGGAATATAAATTGTGCTTGATTTGAAGTGGGTAACTGTCATTTACCTTTTGCTTATGAGTTTCAACGTGGGGAGATTACTGATAATGATTTTTTACTCATTATTCTATCTCTTGTTATTGCCTGTTGGTTATGAGAATCAAGCTTAAAATTCCTCTTCTCTAGCATTTGGTGAATTGGAAATTGAAATGTGGGGTCCGGGAGGTTAAATTGTACGCTAATCTTAGCCAGATTACCCCTATCTGGCGGAGTTGAGGCTGTTGATGTTTCCGAAGGACCTTCGGCTCCAAAAAAAAAAGGTTTTCAGCAGGTTTGCACAGTAATGAGTAGTTGAAATATGTCACTTGTAAATTATTGTTTTTTTAAGGAAATATGTAGAAAAGGATTAATATTGATCACGAATCTTAAACTGATAATTTGTTCTTGTGATCAAGATCCCATTTTCGATTAAAACTATTTGATAAGTGGAATCTATGTCTGGGAATTTCTATGCGGCGAGGATTTCAATGGAAAAAGAAAGTAATTTCTGGCCCCATTTGGATTTTAGGGAACACGCAAAGAAGTTCAAGCCAGAGGATATGCAAGTTCAAATGGAAGGAAAGAATTGCATTGTCACAGGTGCAAATTCCGGCATTGGTTTTGCAACTGCTGAAGGCCTCGCTTCACGGTACTTATCCTGCCTTCAATTCTTCATTCTTATGGAGTTGGCACTGAGAGATCGATACAAGAACAATGTTTTGATCTTAGTATTACTAACAGTTTTGACTTCGATTGTTTCAAGTGGGGCAACTGTCTACATGTTATGCCGGAATAAGGAGAGGGGAGAGGCTGCTCTTACCAAAATTCACTCAATCACTGGAAATAAAAATGTTTACTTGGAGGTAGTCCTTACTTCTGTTATCTGAATTAGTGCAAGTAGAGATATTTTGTTTTGAAGTTTTGATTATTGGTTACATTTGTTTCGAAACTGGCAGGTCTGTGACATTTCATCAGTCAGTGATGTCAAATCCTTCGCTTCCAGATTTTGTTCAAAAGATGTGCCGGTCCATGTCCTGGTAGTGTACCTTTCTTCATCTGTGAACCTTTTTCCTCTAACACTGTCTAATGTTCTTCGTTAAATGATTTATATTATTTCTGACCAGTTTCACCTTTTTTATATTACAAGGTGAACAATGCTGGCGTGCTTGAAACAAATCGTGTCATCACTCCAGAAGGGTAGGCAGGCTTGTGTTTACTGCTTCTAAAGCTTTAGATAATACTCTTGTTGGGCATCTGTTCAAAGGCGAATGATATCGTTTTATTATCTTAAAAGCAGATATGAGCTGAATTTTTCTACAAATGTTCTTGGCACTTACACCTTGACAGAGTTGATGTTACCACTCCTTGAGAAGGCGGCACCTGATGCTCGTGTTATCACAGTTGCCTCTGGCGGGATGTACACAGCTCCACTGACAACCGATTTACAGGTAACTTTGTTCCCAATTTCTCAATACATCGATCTTGCTCGGTTGACTGTGTTCGGATAAACTATATTTGCAGTTTAGTGGTAACAAGTTTGATGGGGTGGAACAGTATGCTCGGAACAAGAGAGTTCAGGTATATTAAATATTTTGTCTTGAGAACGGGTACTTCTAAGAAGTTTACTAATGACAGCTATATATATGTTACTGTCAAATGCTTCTACTGATTTTCTGATTCATTTAATTAAATGTCCAAGAGAAATTAGTGATTTACTTCCCTTTTTAGGAACATAATTTGCTGCTCTATGGTGTATAAATATCCTTCTTGAGGTAAATAAAAATTAGAAGGCCTGGATCATCATAATCAACTTTATAGTGTGACTGCATCCTCAAGAATATTTCCTTTCAAAAATTTAAAGTTCCATCAACGGGAGTCCCTTGAAGTTCCATGAGCAATCTCCCTCCATAGAGAATCTTCTATGTTTTGTGGCTTACTCCCTCCCTCTCTTTGACAAGAAATGAAGACTTGCTGTAGAATCGGCTTCAGAAGTCGAAGTGTTTTCTTTATTCTTTTTTCCAGATCATTATGGTTACTTCTATTTGATTTGAGTTGTTTTCCTTTTCATGTTTAAATTTTATGTTTGAGGTTTAGTTTGAATCCTTACCTTTTTTCCGGTGGCGTTCTTCCAAAATTGGGATGCTTCGTTGTCCTTTGATAGTGAAGCTACGAATGAATCTCATTGCATTCTCTTGCATACTCTCTTGGATGGACATCATGGCCTAACAAATAAATTCATGTCTGCCTGCAAGCTTAGTAGCACTAACAAGAAGTCTCTCCCTAATTATCATAAAGTGACATCCTTAATTTCATTCACCAAACCTATTAGTCATCTAATTTCCTCGTGTATAAAGTTGAGCCTTTATGTGGTGTAAAGCTATTAAGCTAGCGTTTGGACATAGATCTAGTTGAAACTTGAAAAAAATGAGTTTTTGAAGATGAAATGTAAAATGGTGTTTGAAAGTTGAGGTTGTGTTTGGACATGCATTTTACTTGAAAAGAATTTGGAGTTTTGTGCGTATAAAACTTCAAAAACTACTCTGGAGCTGTTTTTTCATTTGAAGATTTTGTTTTCAAAAGCTGCCAAAAATGGTTGAAATCTATAAACAAACAAATATTAGGAAAAAAAAAAAAAGCTTTCAAATTCTATGGCCAAACGGGAGCTAAGTATTTTGAACAATACGCCCCTTCGTAATGTCTTAAAGAGCATATGGAGATGCCATTTTCATCTTAGATAACTAATGTCTCCATTTCTTCTAAAATTCAAAAACAAATAGTTTCTCTCCCTCATTCCTAGACAACTATCTTTTCATTTTTAACTTACAGCAAATTGAATTTATTTTGCTGATCCCATGGAGGCATTTACCTCGATCGCAACCTATGGTTTCTCTATAGAAATTAGTCGATGATGGAGACTTTTTAAGTCTTGTGGAAAGTATAGTGAATTTTATCTCTCAGTGTTCCCCCTTCATTTTATAATTTGGAACTAAGTAAAGTTTTGCTACTTGGTCTTGCCAAATATGCGTCTTTCCTTTTCTTTTTCTTTTTCTTTTTTTTTTTAATTTTATTTGTGTTGTGTTTGCATTTGTTCTAGTGTGAATACGAAGGACGTCAAGGATATGCATATCGATGATCTTTCAATAAACATATACATCTGGGAATGTCTGCCCCTATCTTATTCGCTTTCCACCTAAATTATCACTCTCGTATACTCTTTTGACACGTAGAAATATTTTGTTTCTCAAGGTTACCGTCATCTCAATAGAGTTGCCCATCTTCATTTCAGGTTGCATTGACAGAAAAATGGGCTGAAATGTACAAGGATAAAAGTGTTGGTTTCTACTCCATGCATCCAGGGTGGGCCGAAACGCCTGGAGTATCCAAGAGTTTGCCGGATTTTTCAAAATCGTATGTGGATAGAACACTCCCTTATGAATTCCTTAATCTTCTTAAAAGATAGTAATACTATTCATGATGTTTTGTAGGTTTGAAGGAAAACTTAGAAGTAGTGAGGAAGGTGCAGATACAGTAATCTGGTTGGCTTTACAACCAAAAGAGAAGTTGGTTTCAGGACAATTTTATTTTGGTAGATCTGAAGCACCTAAACATCTGCCACTGACAGGCACCAAGAACTCCCATTCCGCTATAGACTCCATAATCGAGAAACTTAGATCTTTGGCCGACTTATGATAATATATGCTTCCCCTGAGGAATCCTGATGGTCAAGTTTATTTATAGTTTATAGAACAGCATTGTGATCTCCTCAAACATAGAACAAGTTATCTTTTCTTTGTTTGATTGTGTAGGATGAGCATTTCTTGTGAAAGGTGGGTATGAATTACGATACTGTCGAATGCTTTCCCAAAAAGATAAAAGAGTTGTTTGCACCAGCCGGGAATCGAACCCGGGTCTGTACCGTGGCAGGGTACTATTCTACCACTAGACCACTGGTGCACGTGCTGTCATATCATTCGATCAGTTGCTCTCTATTTTATTTCTTATTGGTGCTTACGGCTCTCTGAATAACTATGAGCTAAACAGTTAGTGTATACATAGATCGAAGCCTCAACGACATTTCACATTGTAAAAGTTCTATATATAAAATGTTCTGTGAACATAGACTGCATACAATAGATTCAATATAATTTAGTCTTTTGTGGATTACGTTCATAACACGAGGTTAGTGTATATTTTCATTTCTTTTTTCAATAGAAAGCTTAGTGTATCTTTCTCCTTTTTATATAGAATGCTCTTTGATTATCTATTTGGTTTTCACGTATAACATAAATGGTAATTTAGGTAGTGTTACTAAACCAGCACACTATCCTAAATACTTTGCAAAAAAATAGAAAAAAAAGGAGAATATATACCTTCAATGTCTGATGCTCATTCTGCAAGCTTCTTTTCTTTTTCTTTTGCCGATACAACAACAACAATAACAAAAAATCCAGTGCAAATACAATATGCCAAAAAAAACTTTAATTAACGTGCCGTGAGGGAGAAAACAGAAGTCCCACACCGTTTAAGAAAGATGCTTTGCTGCGCTGTTTAAGTTGTTCTCTAACAGGAACAGCACATTAAGACTGCAAGACGACGTGAATGGGCCGAGATTTATTAGTAGATCAGGGTTCAGGAAAGTCCCCGGACCGTTTCTGCAGAGATGCGAACTTGGTATCAAGTTGAGCTTCACGAGCTGTGAGTCCAATCCATTGTGGATGGGCTGAGACGAGGTGGAGCCTTATGGACTCAAGCCGGAAGCAATTATTGGTCGAAATCAACAGTTATTCACGTGGTCCAGTTTAACTGGGTTAACTGAACGGGGCTTACGATCTTGCAGTCATCCCTTTTTTTCCTTTTTGGTTTAGCCACTATTCAAAGTAATCGAAATTTTAGCTACTTTTTATGTAAAGATAAATCTGGACGAAAATACTACTATTTAATATTCGAAAAAATACTTCATTGTACTGGAGTTGTAGCATAAGTATACCAGTATATTATACTTGAGCGATGCTCCAATCTCCAGTATATTATACTGAAAATTTTCGCGTGTTGTGTTCCAACTAGGGGTGGGCATAGTATGGGCAAAATCGAAATCTAAATTTTTTATATTTTTGGTTTGGATTACGGATCGGATTTTGGATTTAATTTTTAAATATTTTGAATTTCGGATTGGATGTTCGATTTTGTACTTTGGATTTTTGGATATCCAAAATTTTATACTTTATATTTAATCCATTATCTATATGCCAATAATAATAAGTTAAATACCATATCCATTAGATATTATTTTATATATGCAACATTAATTACTAAGTTACTGTCGGAATACTTTCTATTTGGACATGGTTTTACTACTACTACTTCTTATCGGCTGTATTAATGTTTTTGTTGAATTTTCTTGATAGTAATTTCATTACTTGAATATTTTATTTGGATCATTGCAGTCAGAATGAGTAACTTTTCAGACAATTTAATATGAGTACTTTATTTGGATATTCATTTTTGTAAAAAGAAGAAACATGTCAACTTATAAGCTCAAAATCGAAAATCCAAAATATCGAACCCGATTAATCCGAAACCGAACTTAAAAAATTCAATCCAATCCGATCTTATTTGAATTGGATTTGGATTGTCATTTCTTCAATCCGAAAATCAAAAATTCAAACTAAACTTTTATATTTAATCCGAACTGCCCGAACGCCCACCCCTAGTTCTAGCATAATATGCTGGAAGTTCATACACAGGTGCATCGATCTCCAGTATATTATGCTTGAACTTTACGTGTTGCGACAAAATAGTAGCTATTTTTCAATGACTTTGCAAGCGTTGGCTATTTTTGAATGATCAATCCGAAAAATAGCTAGCCCGTGCTATTTATACTTCCAAATATGCTTATGGGTTTGGCCAGACCATTTACGGCTGATCTTTCAAAAGCTCTTGAGCATCAAGTACGAAGTATGCACGTAAAGATCCACTTCAGAATTAGTATTCTTATTTAGATTAGATAAGTAATTTGAAATATTTACTATGAGACTTTAATTAAATTATTTTAATTTCATTTGATTAATATGTAAAATTAAAATAACAAAGAAGAGAGAGAGAGTGCGTGTGTGGAAGACTTTGGTTCTCATAGATGTGCGTGTATTTGGTAAACAACAAGAACACCGGATTACATTGTCATCGATTTCCTATCTTTAGGGTTGTCTAACCGAGCCAATAACAAGTGCAGGGGGTGGGGCAAGAAAGGCTATGTACATGACCACATTCGTTTTATCAAAGAAAAATTATCACATCATTTTTTTTTAACAATGGAAATGGATCACTATAATTCAACAAAGAAAACGGATCAATTTGCTTCTATAATGATTTGAGTGATATTAATCCAGAAGTCATTAACCGACATTTTCAATCTCATTGGCTATCTAGGCCAAGATCCCTAACAAAATATGTCTCGAGTCTCGACATTGCATTTATTTGCTCTTTTTGTGTTCCTTAGCATAGTTATTAACTAAGGCTTCAACATCTTTCCAGAATAGCCCCTCCACAAGAACTCCATCCTTGGTAAACCTGCAAAACGTAAATCATCGTAATCAAGTCATTCAGTTCATGAAATCCCTTTCATACTATTTTCCTCTTTGAAAAAGAAAAGGGGTGGATGACAGGAGGGAGAAAGAGACCATTGTGTGACGCTCTTGGTAAATTCCACCTTTGGCTTTGCAGAAATCGACTTGGGATCAGCAGTCTCTACTGTAAGTGTGTACTTATCAGAGAATCTAGGCAGCTTCGAAGAGACGATTAAGCCAGTGCTGTTAAAAGATCCCTGTCACAAACAATCCTTTATGAGCAAACAACTTCATCCAACTAATAGTTAGTAGTTACATCAATGGAATTTAAGCAAAGAGAAGAAACTCATTGCCAAACAGCAAGAAAGTCAGTACGAGATTGACCAGGCAATAGGTTGTTATTTCAGCTACTGCATCTCCAATTGACAGAAGATTAATGACAGTTTTATTAGGGTAGATGAGTTTGCCAGATGATCGAAAGTAGCATAACTACTGAGCCTTCAGACGCTGGAAGACAAGAGGCTCAACAAACATCTATGCAGGTGATACTCATGATTACACAGAAATCTTCGGGGAAAGCAGAAACCTACGGTGTTCAAATTTCACCAGGTTCAGCTAAAGTAAGAACAAGAAAGCGTCACAAAAGTCACAAGATCTAAAAACGCTACTGCAGCAGATATGAGTTGACTATGGCTAAAGGTATCTTGCAAGCTGACAAGAGCTAAATATATAGGAAAGAACACTGCAGGCATTGACATACTTCAAGAGCAGCAACCTCAAAATTCACCACTAAAAGCAACATAACAAAATCCAGTAGATAGTAGAGAATAAATGACAAACAGGCAGTCCTTCATTCTTTCTTCATAGCAGCATATAAGCCTCTAGAAACTCATTAGAGTGTACCACTTACTTGAAGGAGCACGTAAGTTCCCATACAAAAATGTTTAGAAAAAAAGACAGACAAAATAAAATGAAAATCTACCAGAATTTGAAGCCGGAACACTGTGATGCCAGATGAGGAGCTATCGGAGATTTCTCACTAGAAATACTGATGAAGACTTCACACTTGGGAGGAAAAGAAAGAAATAAAAATTGATGAATTCACACTAGGAAAGAAAAAAGTAGAAGACAAACAAGAAAAGAAAGGGGCTCCACCAGATGTGAGGTCTGAACATGGTATGCTGCCAGATGAAAGAGTTAAGAGACACGAAGATCGAGATAAAGACTAAGAAAAGAAACAAAAGACGCACACCAGATTGTAAGTCGGAAACACAATATGCTACTAGGCGAAGATTTCACCACTAGAAAAATAGAGCATTTTATATTGAGTGAAACTGACACTAGGAAGGAAATACAAAGGGTTGGGGCAAAAGAATCTTGATAAAAAGATTTGAGGTGCATTAGTGAAACCCCACCACAATAAACCCTGGAAGTACCTAGACAAAATAGTATAAACAGCATTGACCTCCCTTTTTGGTAGGTAAATAACAATCCTAGAGAAAACAACATGCAATATCAGACTACCAGAAACGCTGATGAGGGCAAATCTGTGGTCTGTTTTTTGTCTCAAGTCCATTCCTCATCCCCACCTTTCCCTGAAGTAACCACATGCTCAAATTTACATAGCCACAGGAGTACCACAAGCATTGAACAAGGTAGCTCCAATATAAATAGGTGGCAGTATTTCACGGAACCTATGAACATCAAGGATGATGAAGATATACGAAGAGGTAATAATATTGAATGTCTAAAACTCTAAGACAGTCATTCCACTCAGAAAAGTGGCGCATTAGTACAGTGTACCCATTAAGCCCGCCTCAGTACACAATCACTGATAGCACTCGTCTTCTTTCCCCATTCTAACCTCTTTTGCTCTTCAAACCAGAGCCTATCACTCTGTTTAACTCTGAATTATAAGACCAAGTGGAAGCTGGAGACTATATAATGGAAGTAACAATAAAATTCAAGAGAGAGAGGAGCTCCACTTGAAGAAACATCAAGATTAAAGAATTAAGTGACATCAAAGGGAAGTGCCAGAGAAAGAAGATCCCATCTAGAGAAGAAAAAGATCAGGGACAGTAAGTGCTCAGAGAAGTCATCTCTAACCATTGAGATGTTTCTGACGAGCAGAACATTGTTCAGATGCATAAAACCAATATTTCCGCTATACGCAACATGAAAATTAAAAGGAAAAGAAAAATATTAAAAAGCATATTCTCCAAATTTCTCCACTCATTTTAATATAGAAAGGGAAAAGGGCCAGATTTACCCATCTACTTTTGGAAATAGTTTACATTTAACTTCCATTATATTATTCAAACAAAAATAACGTCACCGTTATACTATTCAACAAAATAACCTCACCATTAGCAAACCTATTACATATGCCCCCTTACCCTAATGAAGGTCCAGGAGTCCGGCATTGCACCACGTAGCCTGACATTTCGGTGAGGTGGATGCCACGTGGCATGCCATCTCACCACCTAATAGTTAGAATCTGAAATATGTTCGTTAAATTTATAGATTTTTCACTCTCACTTTTTTTTCCATTCACACTAAAGAATGGGAGCAAAAAAGGAAATCAAAACAAAGAAATCCAAATAATGGCATCCCTAGGGGAGAGGTTTACTGTTCCCTCGTCATTAAGAAGGCTCATCTATTGAGCAAAATCAGATCCACGCCCCTTACCTTGATAGGCATCATTGTTAGCGTTCATACTTTCAAAATAATTGCAGATTCTACGACTTTAATCAAGTTAGGTTTTTTCTAATAAAACCACCCATGATTTATTCTTTTTACATTTTAGAAAAATTATTTTCCAACGCGCTAGAAAAAAAGTTCTATTTTCCAAATTTGCTACTTTACTTGCCCAGTCACTTTCCCTGTTAGACTCCAATCTAAAATACAAAGATCCCAAAGTATCATAACTATCAATCAGTGGAAGTTCCAAGATTTATGAAATCTTCAAAAAAAAAAAATCATAGAAATGCTAAAATAATACTAAAGAATATCAAGAAAAACTCTTTTAAAAAAATATACCTAACGTTTTAGAGCAGATTCTGCAAATCACATGAATGGTTTCCTTGTGATAGAACTTCTTTATTTAGACTAATCCATTTTAATTCTCTTCCAGAAAAGCATATCCAAGTAGGGTTCTTTGTTATTCCCAATAATTCCTAGTGACTAAATTATTTTCATCTACCGTAGATTTTATTTATGAGAATCCATGGCAAATTTGAAATTCATGTTGTGTTTTTCTTCTCTTTGAAGAATTAAGATTTTACAGCGTGGTGGTTTTTTGTCATAGATGGGAAGGAGTAGAATATAATTTAGAGGGTTTGGTGAATTTTTTCTTTTCTTTTTCAAAGCGGGTTGGTTATTTATTCTCATAAAAGTTGGAAAATAAATACACACATGGCATCTAGGTGGCATTTTGGAATCTGGGTAGGAACATCCGTTAGGGAAAGGGGTATATGTGATAAGTTTGCTAATGGTAGGGATATTTTTGTTCGAATAGCATCCGAAAGTAGAAGGACAAAACTGGACCTTTTCCCATATAAAAAATAAAGAGAGTTACTAGTTGGAGACTATTACTCATAATGAAAGTGTGCTCTGCACTAAACCTCCACTTAATAAACAACAATCTTTACTCAAACGTCGGTCTCAAGACTTAAACTAAGACTGCTTATAAGAAATGAAGTATCACTGCTTACACATAATAATCAATATCTTGACACAAGCATTATTGGCAAACATAATGACCTTGTGTTATCTCGATTTTCATGAGTGCTTTTTAGAATAAGCCCACTTATCATAAGAGCTTTATTGGTTAGCACACTGTCAAAGGTGATTCAGTAACCCAAGTCATTGATACGAGCTACAATTTTTCATTAAGAATTAATAAACTCAACCTCCACAAGTCTTGCATTCACACCATAAGGAAGTCATATAAAATAAGTAGAACAGTGCATTTCAAACGAGTCATTATGTGATTTTCGTTTATCCAATTAAATCTGGTTAAGGATTTCTAATCCATTATCTACCCACTTATTAACGCACTAAATGTTAAATAACTATCTACCATGATCACATGTTATCACAACCTTTTCACCCACTACATTCTTATTTATTCTATGATAGAATTCCTATACCTCTAAATAGGAGTCTTTCTATCTTGTAATGGTGTGTGGGAAAAAAGGGGTTGTAGCATGCATCAAAGTGAGGTGCAGCTAGGAACCAAAAGGCCCGAGAGTTGACAGTTCTCGTTGATTCCTCTCCTATTTTGTTAAGAATTTATAATGATATAATAAAGATGGGATTAGGAGATAATGCCTTGATGCTTAAAGGTTTTATTATGAACTATAAAACACATAAAAGAGAAATGTTAGTAGGAAATAACAGAATAGACTTTTACAGATCATCTTTAAACCAAATGGGCAAGGGTAGAATGCTTAAGATAATGCCTGGGTAGCAACGTTGATGGACAAAACAGAAAGCTACTAGTCTATTAAAAAAAACAGAAAGTTATGCACCAGTAGTATAGTTTCGAGCTTAATGTAGTAATATGTTTAACGAAGCACAAGATTGTGGGAGGGTTAAAACTGAACAATCTCATATAACCACCAAAATAACAGGACTACATAGAATGAAACATCATACAGACTTCCATGGACCTTATATTGTTTCTTCTAGAAAGTAAGAAATGATTTTGATGAAAAAAAAGAATTCTCAGCAAGTTAGTTTTGAAATACTTTTCCCAGAGCAATCGAAGATTAAGTGGGTGACTCAATAAAGCATAATATTTCCAGGAAAATTCACCAGCCTAACTTTTTGCGATTCAAAATAGACTGAAAATGTATTAGATTAACATCTAAAACATCTGTTTTAATAGATAGTTAAATTCTACTTCCAATAAGCACATTCATCAAGAAAAAATCCTCACATTCATCAGTGGCTACTCCAGAAAAGACATGTTAGAATTCACAACTTTAATTAATGCACGACAAAAACTCAATAGCATGTTGCAATTTCACTAATATATTTATTGCTGGTAAAAAGGCATGTTGATTGACAACTTACTTCCGGAGGATAGGTGAACAAAATAGCATTCTTTTCCTTTGTGTGGATAATCAGCTGCAATATCACGTTGAACAGAATATACGTGCCATAGTCAAGGATAGAACAAAGTTGGACGATAAGTTTCACATACTAAAAGAAAAAAAGATCTCAAGCGTCATAAAACTTCCATCAACCGAACTCCCAATATGTACAAAGAAATTCAAATGCTTACCTTTTCAACCATCATACATCAAAACCTATAAACGTGTAGTAGCTTTCAAAATTATCACTTTCATTTATGAGCATTCACATCAAAAATTCAACCCTCTTTAACCATGGCTATTACATTACGACTATTCATTAAAACACTAAAGAACACGTACCTCAACACTAATTTTGTAGGAAACAAGCAAGAGAAGAATGCCGAAGCTTATTTATAATCTGGTGAGCAATTATGATATAGACTGGTACTAAGCCACAAAAACAACATGCTGGCTTAAATTTGTCAAGAAAATCAACATTTGATCAGTTTATATAATCCACAACAAGTTGACTTTGAATAGCACTTCACGGAGAATCCAAATTCCTATACCAAAAACTTAGCATTCTAAGTATTTATGAACAGCCAGAGCTATGGCCTGCATGATACTACGGACAAAGACCTCAAAATGTACGGTAAAACTAAAAGAGTTCTGGATAGGGGAGAAATAGCCTCTGAATGCTCAACTAGATCTTGAAACTCATTTTAATAATTTAAATATGCAATTACCGAATATCATGTTACAATTGTCAATTCCACTGGAGATGGTTATAAAAAAAATCCACTGGAAAAATAAGTGGGTATTAGTAAAAATAATAATTTTCTCACGGCAAACCAACCAGTATTTATGATGAACGAAACAGATGCCATCAGCAAAATTGATAAAACAATGTGAAAAAGAGTCCCAAGCAAGCAGGCCCCGAATAAAATTGTTTTCTTTTTCTTTTCGATTTTTCTACTCTTCCTCAGTGATAACCCAGTGGTGGAGCCAACAGACGAGGAAGGTGTTTCAATTGAATCCCCTTCACTGGAAAATAGTACTGCACAAATAGGGCAAAAACAATTTTTTTCCATATGTATTTTAACTTTGGAATCCACTTGAAGTGGCAAAGATAGTTCAAAAATTGTTTTAGGTCAGAAATCCAATTTTTTTAAATTCTTTTACTGATCAATGAAAACACAACTACTACGCCTCAATCTCAAATTAGCCGGGGCAGGTCATATAAATCCCTATATTCATTCTGTTCGATTTGGATCTATTTCATTCTAATACTCAGTAATCATCACAGCAAACAAATAAAAAAGAGAGTAGATAATTAACACGACAATAAAATCAAAACCAAAACCAAAACCAAAAATTCAAAAAAAAAAAAAAAGGATATAACACAATGCAGCCAATGAGAAAATCACGATTAGCAGGAAACTCCTTTTTGTAGAATTGAGCAACAAGAGCAATTGCTATGATAATTGTCCCAATCAACAACCTTACATTACTCAATCTCACATCTTCTGGATATCCTTTGCTTGTCACAATCTATTTAACAATAATTAAACAAAATCAGCATAAAAAACCATACAATTCATTTAATTCTTGGCTAAAAAAATTGAGTTACCTCGGTGACTGACTCATCGAGAAGGTTCTTGATAGAGTGATGATCTAAAAGATTGGCTTTCTTTGGGTTTTTCTTTGTGGGAGTTTGATTGGTGGAAGCCATTTTCTCTGATTTTTGTTTCTGCGTTTTTCACTAGGGTTTGTCTGGAAGTTCTTCTTTTGTCTTGCTATTGAGTCAGAGGAGATGAGAAATGACGATAGATGAAATTACAAAAAGGGTCTTAGCGATATAATTACATGTGACATGTATCAAGGGTTATTTAAGTAATAGTGTTGAAACGGGGGATTTCTACTACTTAACAATTAAAGCAAATCCAGATTTAGAAAGATAACTTATTTGACTTGAATTGACATTAATTACTCCTTGGTTATGAATTTCTCTCGCAAGTGAAAAAAAATTATCAAATTGATGTTAGTCTAAATAAAACATAAAATTAGTGGAAATTAAATGGCTTAATTGGTAAAGCCCACTTGAATTGAGTTGGGTTAACCCGACCCGATCCGACCCATATTAACAGCTCTAACTTTAATTAGATAATTTTCTTATTAAATTTTTAAATATCTAAATTTAGGGAGAAGAATAACTTTCCCCTATTATAAGTGAAACCAACTAAAACCTTTTATATGAAATTTCCTATTTGTTTTTAAAGAAAATAAAATAGTTTATGTAATTGAATACATAGACACGCTTATTTTTTCTTAACAATAAATTTGCATTTTAAGTTTGAAACACAATGTTTCGAGAAAAAGGTATGAAACAACATAATGATTGTCCTTTTAAACAATTTTTGAGTGGCTGATTAGTAGTTTCCAAGAAACATTGTCAATAAGTAGCAAACTAGCAATTTGTTGCCACATTCAGAAGAGATAATCACATTCAATTGAGAAATGCTGTAGCTCTACTTATCAACCAGCACCAGTGGTCTAGTGGTAGAATAGTACCCTGCCACGGTACAGACCCGGGTTCGATTCCCGGCTGGTGCAGATATTCTACTATTTCCCCATTTTTTTAGGGGGTAGGTTGGGGAGATGAAAATTAGATAACCATTTGCGCATGTTCTCTTCCTTTTTGGTTGGTTTTCTGTTTATTATAAAATGCTTACATTAGTGAAAAGCTATGTAACCACTTTAGACAAATTTCATGTCCATGAATTATTCGGCTATTTGGGTAAAGATCCTTATGTTTTAGTATAACCAACTAAACGTTAAATTTTGTGGTGCTTTATTTATACTGTTGTTTTCTAGTTTGAATATCACTTGTTCATGAGGTTAACTATTTGGTTTTGACCACTACTGCTGTCTAATTTCATGTACACTAACTTCACTCATCGATTCTTAGCGAAATCTCAAGCGTTACTAAATAGTTACAATGCTTATGTACTTGGCAAATAAGAAAAAGTGGAATAAAGAAGAATTAAGAAAAAGTGTAAATTGTGATCGAAAAAACAAAAATGTTCTAGCGTTTAGTTCTCTTTTCTATAATTCTATTCTTAAATTGTAGTAAAATGGGGAACAGCTTCTTGCAGAAATGCAGGATAAGATTGCGTACAATAGATCCTTGTAGTCCAGTTCTTCCCGAACGCCGCGCTTAGGGAAAGCTTAATGCGCCGGACTGCCTTTTTTTTTAAATTCCAAAATTGTAGTGAGGCACGAGTCTTTGATAATTCAAAGACCTAAGAGTCTGATATTTATTCTCCTTATAATAATATATTGAGATATGGTCAATGCATTTGATTAATCAATGATCGAGTTACATAAAGAAAATTCAGAATCAATCCTCTCTTGGGAAAGATGACTCCACTACCAATTAAATATAGAATAATTCCCATGCCACAGGCAGCCATGTTTGATGCAGAATGCAGCTGTTTTACTTTTTCTTGTTTTTGTCTTTCCTATTTTTAAGTGGCACTTCAGATATTGCAGATCATTTAGACTATGCCTGAGAATGAAAATTTGAATTTATTGAACTGGACAATATAGTTGGTGAGAACACACTCACTGGCAATACAATAGATACTTACCTCAATAATAGTCTATCAACATATTCTATGAAACATCCAAGATTCTAAATGCTCCACTCATTATACGACGTAGGCCTGTTTATAATGAAAGCTTTTACATCTATATTGTTAATGTACATGTTTTGACATCAACCAATAGCGGAAAATCTGTTTTTGCGTTATATGTGGCACCCAAGAGTTCGGGCTTTCTCAACCAATACTGCTTGAATCTTCCCCTTGCGTACTCCATGTAATCAAACTCGATATTACTAACATATGCCTGCCAAAAGAAACAACAAACACAGAAAGAAAAGATTAGAGGATTGATTTTGTCCCTCAAATGCGCGGTGAAATGTGATTATCAGGACGAAAAATGTAAAAGGCATTACCGAGACGACTCCCCACAATCCACAGAACAGGTGATTTGCAAGCGTATACTTCTCTGCTTCGTCAGCGAGCTTCTTTACTTTCTCATCACTTGGTTGATGGCCTGCACTTGTTTGGTTTTAGTTGAGCCAGAGTTGTTATCATAATATGCATTAGGTCCTACAAATAACAATTACTAATACTATTATGCCCAAGTTAGCTGGGAATCAGGTTCTACACATATTGGTCCCAGCACAAACGGCACTGATCCTTCTGTTGCTCAAAGGTCAACAAAAATTTCACTCACAGATGCCTATCCAAATCGAATAATAAATGTTACGTAGTCCTAAAGGGACATAAACATGCATCAGTTTGGCTTGATTTCTGCTGTACTTTTTATTTTTCCACAAGTATTGGAATTTTTATACTTGTAACACCACCTACTTACTGAACCCTCAGCTCATGATCAAATTGTCTCTTATCTATTAACTGGCCTATTTCAAGACCGTATGCTTTGGACCGAGAGGTGCAGACAACAGTAAAGGCCGTCAATCTTCAAGGTTACCTGAAGAGCTGAGATATGCACGAATAAACCGATGTCGCTCCTCTATATCTGTTGGAAATTCAAAATGAAAGAAAAGAATTAACATTAACTTCTTAAGTATATAGTTTAATTAAATAAAAGAATTACTTAGGAAAGAGAAAAAAAAACAGGAAGATCAGAGACTAGCAACAAACATGATCTCCGTCTCTTGTTGTATCTAATAGTATTCGCTTACCAGGGTAAGTATTGAAATGCATGATATGAGGGGTCTCAGTATGATAATTTGCTGTCATTTCACAAAAGTGGCTTGCAAAGTCATAAGCAATTGGATTATAACCAGAATACTCGTAGTCCTGCAATGCAAATAAACAGAAGTCTCAGTCCTGACTTCATTGTAGAAATTGCTGGAGTTATCGAATTCAGTTTGTAATAATTGGCATTACTGATGTATGGGAAGCATGTGGTCAATATTAGTTGGAGAATACAACAAATTAGATGCTCTCAAAAAATACTTTAGTTACATCCTGATCTTATTATCTCAAGGCAGAAGAGAGTTTGAGCAAACATATGCCTACAACACTTACGATGGTAGTAATGGCCCTCGTATTTTCGTCAATCATTATATTACCATACTGCATATCATTGTGGCAAAAGCCAATCTCTTGAGACTCTGTTGACAGTTCCTTTTGCAATAAGTTGATTTCCTTTTCAAGATTATCTAAGGAGAACTCCTTCAGATGTTCAGGGGAGCACAGCCCCTTTGCCTCATTTAGCCACTTTCTGGAAAATTTACATAAATAATTAGTACAAAATATTTTCCCTGATAAACGATCATATTACATTCCGGCTCTTAAATTGGTACCTGATACTATCCCAAAGAATGACATTCTTTAAACCAGGCATGTCAAGGTTGTGAAACTCCCTCAGTTTAGCAGCTATTGAAGCAGATATCTCCGGATCACGAAGATCCTTAGCAGATAATGTCTGAAAATGCAAAGAAAGACAGACATACAGACAAGGTCAACAATCAATCAATAAACACCAAAACTGGACAACACGGCGCTATTCTACCGAATAGTGAAGGTGATTAAAGGCAAGGAGCACCACCTGCTGATCGATCATTCAATAGGAGTGCATCAAATTGATATAATCCTATTTCAAAGATCCGGCCCAGCATATATAACACTAATGCTAACTTCATGAACAAAGTAAATTGAGTCAGAAATATCAGATACCCTTGAATGAATGAACTCCTCAACTCTACCATTTGGAAACTGACCAAGAAGTTTAGGTCCTTGACCTTTCTTTGACAAGCACTCAAAAGTTCTAATCTCCTCATATCTATTGAAGAAACGCTCTACTCCTTCACCATACATGCGAACCAAGACTGTCCTCGACGCATTCTCATTGTTTATAATAGGCCAACTTATCCGATAAACCTCATTACTCAGGGAACCACTCAAACGGTGAACTTTCAATGTGTTTAGATCCAATACATCCCCCCATTTTGTAGCTAAATTTAGAAGCAATTTCATCAATTCCTCTGGCAGAATACTTTCATTAGTCATCACTACCATCAGAAAAACAAAAGAAGGCTTCACCTGTATTTACCAAAATCAAGAAGTCTTATCAACATTCTTAACACAAATTCAAGAAAGTCAAACACATGATATCTCTTCAAGAAAATAAGGAGATAATTTTATCCATGGTTATTGAACTTTTGTGTTTGTTACCCAAAAGTCACTTCTTTTTTGTTACGTAAAAATCATTCAACTTTGTGTTCGTGGCAAAAAAGTCAATTTTCTTTATTTTGTTACACAAAAATGTTTTACTTTGCTCTAATATCATAAAAGTCACATTTTTACTTGAAAAGTCTATTATGCCCTTGATATTATATAAACCTTCATATTTATGTAATGCTTTCTATATTATATACTATATAATATATTTTTAACTATGTGTTTTATTTATAAATAAAATAACTTAATATTATTTTATTTCTTATTTTAAATACAGTGTTCATACTCGAGTTGCTCAAATCCAGTAGGAATATCAGGAATAGTAGGATCTAGTAGGAGCTTGCCTTGGAATGCAGTGAGGGAGCCCGGAGTATAATATATTCGTTAATTTAATTTTTTCTTAATGTTAATTTTCAAATGTATAGAGTTATTAAATTTGTCAGTAACTTTAATATATACTAGTAGAGAAATAAATCGGCAAGTACATTTCAGTGAGAAAATTCGCTGGTAAACAAACAAAGAAAATGAGAAAAAAAACCATATATTAATCTGAAAGAAAATCCCTAGGTACTACATGCGAATTTAGCTGGGGACATTTTCTTGGGGATTTACCTGGGCAATTGGTTATTTTGGAAATTACATTACTAGAAATTTGGGAAAAAAATCCAAAAAAATCGACCAAAATTGGTTGGTAATGGCCAATAATCGTCCAAAACGTGACCATTAACATGTGGTCGGTATTTTGAAGGTCGTAAGGACATACCGACAAAAGTTAGTCGGAAATTACCGACCAACTTTGGTTGGTCAATTAAACTCAATAAAAAGAATTGCTGAAAAAAAGTTTTTTTATAACGCTACTAATATATTTTGAAAATTAAAGTTAAGAAAAAATTAAGTATACGAATATATTATAAAAATAATAAATAAAATAATATTAAGTTATTTTATTTATAAATAAAATACCTAGTTAAAAATATATTATATAGTATATAATATAGAAGCCATTACATAAATATGAAGGTTTATATAATATTAAAGGCATAATAGACTTTTCAAGTAAAAATGTGACTTTTGTGATAACTGGAACAAAGTAAAATAAATTTTGTGTAACAAAAGAAAGAAAAGTCACTTTTGTATAATGAACACAAAGTTTACGATTTTTATGTAACAAAAAAAAATAACTTTTAGGTAACAAACACAAAAGTTTAATGACCAGGGATGAAATTATCTCAAAAATAAGATGTTGATACAATTAACAAGACCCCAGATGTAGAATACTAAAATCACATGTTATACACATAAATCTGCAAGAAGTTAATAAAAATAACCGAAATTCAAAAACCCCATTAGGGAATTTGCAACAAGAATTAGATAAACTTACAAAGAAAATTATGGGGAGCTGAGAAAAAGGAGAAATGGAACCGCTGGTCAGCGCTATAAAAGTTGATATGAATATGAAGAGTGATTTAAGATGAGTGTTTCCGTGTGTTGTGTGTGTATATATAGATGATTGTTTCCGTGTATTGTCACAACCAGGAATGGAGTCCGGAATCAATTGTGGTCTTTTTGGATTTAAAATATTAAAATTGGTGGGAAAAAAATTTAGTGACCAAACTATATAGAACGCGGTTTTAAATCGCGCTTTACCTTAATGGCCGTTTGGGACGTTAAGTTAAAGTGCATTTTAAAATAACGTTTTATATAAAAAGCGCTTTCAAACCATGTTTTACCTATTTTGTGGGCCCACCAATAACGTTTATGTGCTTAACTGACATAACAATAATTCAAATGGGTAAAACGCCCTTTTAAAAAGCGTTTTACTTCCAAAAATTTGA
>MU670898.1:93387-111358 GCA_026770625.1 Nicotiana glauca | reverse complement strand
TTGTTTTCCACTGGTATCTTGACCACCCAAATTCCTATGACAGTGACCCTGCTTGAGGATCTTGCATGTTTTACTGATGAACCATTTTCTTCGTTCATCCTTGTCACTGGAAATACCTTTTCTGCTGGGGATATCCCCCCTGTTTTATGGCATATCTAGGGAACGAGCATTTCCCCGACCTTTGAGTCTCATTGGCCTTGACCTTGAGGTCATTAACCTTCGCTTTTTGCTGGAGATATCCTCTTTGACACTGATCCATACCTTTGTCAATTTCCTCTTGCTGGGGAACATCCTTCTAGACACTGGCCTTGCGCTTGTTCCCTCCTGACTTATACCACTTGGGTGTATCAATCAGATCTCATCTTGCATAATTGGAAAGCTTATGGCAAATTTTGAAGTCATTTCTAACCTGTTCTGACCAAACAGACTCTACTGGGGAAGTTTTGATGAAAGGAGAAAGATAAAAGGAAACAAAATAGAAGACAAAGAAAAAGATGACTCTCTAACAAGAGAAACTATAAAATAAAACCTTATCAAACGCGGATACCAACTCTAATGGCCATGACATGCATATATAGCCTATCCTCCGTCGTTAATCGTCTTTCACAATTTTTGCTTGGTGATTCCCCATCTGATTCTCACCCTTATTTGACTTGTAGTGCTCTAAGGTTTTCACTATCAAGCCTCTCTCATTTTGGTTGTTCTCTTAGCTTTCATCGCCTTATGGTGCCCGTGAAGGTTTTCACCGATAAGCCTCTCTCATTTGTATTACTTTCCAGCTGGGGATTGGGGAGTTATCGCTAAGACTCATACTTTTCTTTTCTGCTCGGGATGAGAGTCTTTTCTGCTATCAGAGTGTTATGTTCTGGTAAGACTCTCTCATTTGCCTGACTTGGCCTCTTTTGAAGATCGGTCAAAAGGTCTTTCTTTGGACCGTAATGTGGGATTTGGATAGGGCCAGAAAGAAAGGGTACTTGAAGGCTCAAAAACACATCAATTTGGGTTCAAAATTACAACCTTCGGAACTAAACTTATTTATAATAAACACAACTTTTGCCCCAGTTTCTTTTGGGGATTTTTGATTTTTATCTACACTATGACCGAGCCGTGAGGCGCCTACGTATCCTCTTTGAGGAATCAGGTTAAACGTAGTTCCTAATTCCTCGTTGTTCTAATTTTTCTTTCCATGTTCACTTATCATTTTTTCCTTATCTCTTTTGTTGTTTTTGTTGTTTTCTCTTCTTTTTCTTTCTTTTCTTTTTTTTTCTTTTTTCTTTTCTCGCTTCTAGTCTTTGTTACTGATTCCGAAGGAGGGGTATGAAAGAAAACAAATAAGGCTCAAAGGGTTAACGAAGGATAAAGTGTTTAGATAGCAAAATAAGATGCCTTTGTCATTTCAATCTTCAAAACATACCAAGTGCAAACAACACGATTAACATTTGCCATATCTTTAAAGCACTGTTGGGCAACACTCTCATTTTCATTATTATGAACGATCCCCATGACAACATGGCCAACTTGCCTTTAATGGTTTTCTTTTTACTTTCCCCAGTTTCACATGACTCTGGCTCTAAATAATCTCAACCCATTCTTATTTCCTTTAAATGTCCCGAGCGCCTCCCAATGGCTTTAC
This sequence comes from Nicotiana glauca, assembly GCA_026770625.1. Taxonomy (NCBI): domain Eukaryota; kingdom Viridiplantae; phylum Streptophyta; class Magnoliopsida; order Solanales; family Solanaceae; genus Nicotiana; species Nicotiana glauca. Next base: position 109,725 of record MU670898.1, on the reverse strand, counting down.
GATTAACTTTTAAGATTGGGCCAAAATTATGCGCGCATGTCATGTCACTAGAATTGACAGAAAAGAACTATAGAAAGGAAAGGACTAAACAAAAGAAAATGTCTAGAAATAATAGAAAACAGTGCATTAACTGACGAAACAACAACTCGAACAATAAAACAAACTAACTAAAATGGGGTTACAACCCTTAGGACAAACGTAGACAACATTAAGGGAGATACTACGACCGAAGGGACTGGACAAAATCAAGAGATGGAAGTGTTTGATTTACAGACAACATCCAGACTACAACCCTGAAATAATCTGGACAAGAGAAATGACAACAAAATAAGCCACCAAAAACTCCACTCTGGTTGACCAAGAAATGGAGAGTCTTCCCAATTACCAAGCACGGCATCTCAGCCACTGACTTATGCATCAACAATATTAGGACCTTTACATTGTCTTCATCCCATTGTTCTCAATAAGTCGCTTCATCAGCCCAGCCAGTGTCCTGTTCAGCCAACTGCTTTTGGGCACTGGTATCAACCCACTCCGTTCTAAGGTTCTCTGCCATTATCCTTTGCCTTTGCATTGCAGGGAGGAGTTATTTTGGGAACCACAACCAACCACCTCAACTTTATTTATGATTCAAAACAAAACATGTTAGAAATGGACTCAGTCGGTCCTTATTGTTAACAACATCTTCTTTTTTTTGCGTGGACTCAGTCAGTCCTTGTTATTATCAAAACTTTGCACTTTTTTTTGTGGACTCTGTCAGTCCTTATTATTATCAATATCTTTTTTTTTCATTTTTTTTTCATTTCATTTTTTTTCTTTTCCATTTTTTATATTTTTTTTTTGTTGTGGTCGAATCTTATGGAGATTGCCTACGTATCATGACCCCGCATGAATCAGACCTTGCATAGTTCGGGCAAATTAAAGATAAACAACAAGGAAACATTTTTTGGAATTTTTAATTTTCATAATAAAACACACTTTGCTTACAATGATTAAAAAACTGACAAACTTAGACTGAACTAGCAGACTCTAGTGAAAGACGAGATACAAACTCGAACATTAAACAACCCACATACTCTAATCAAAAGAAATACAAATTAAAAAACAGACTGGCAGATTCCTTCCCTGTTTGCCAATTTTAACCAAATGGCTATTTCTGCAAATGTGGCCCCTTCTCAATTTCACATGAATTTTGAGGCCAGGAAGGATTATTTTACAAACTTGTCCGTTCTTTTACGAAAATAGCCTTTCGACAACTGAAAGATACTCTAAGGCTATCTCGGCAAGAACGGTTCAATAGACTGCCAAAGCTGGCTCGGCTTATTTTGACAAAAAATCACAACGGCATTCACTTGCCCACTAACTCTTTTTTTCTTTTCTTTTTTTTCAAATTAAAAATAAAAGACCCGGTTTTGCAAACACGGCCTTTCAGCACCTCAGGAACGAAGATTTTAAGGTTGTGTGGGCTAACCAGTCAAAAACTTTAAAAATGACCAAGGGTGGCTGTTTATGCAAAGTCAGCCTTCCAGCGTCTCTTTCGGGAACATTCGGCTATTTTCGACAAAACGGCGTCACCCGACTTATTCATGAATTTTTTTTGTTTTTCAAAATAAAACCCGATATTGCAAACACGGCCTTTCAACGCCTCGGGGGCGAAGATTTTAAGGCTGTGTGGGTCAACCGACTAAAAATCTACAAAATGACCAAGGGTGGCCGTTTATGCAAAGTCAGCCTTCCGGCATCCCTTTCAGGAACATTCGGATATATTTGATAAGAACGGCATCACCCGGCTTATTTATAACAAAATTAAAATTTGACATTTTTTTGGGCTATTTTTGCAAAAGGGGAGGTTGGACCCAATTAGGGTTTCCTACGTATCTTACATCCGGTGAGAATCAAACCAACATAGTTCTACTGATTGATACGGGCGAGAACAACTAATTTAGAGAAACATATACTTTTTTTTCCTTGAAAATGGATAAAACATACAAAATCTTTTTAAATTTTCTTTTTCTCTTTTTTTTTTTATTTTCTGATTTATTGCAAATGGTGACAAAGTACAAAATCTTTTTGAATTTTCATGCTTCCTTTTTTTTTTCAAAATGTGGCATGGGGGACATAAGGAATTCCAAGACTTCTTGGATTCTACAAATGTTCTCCATGTGCTTTTCCCAAAAATAAAGCATGGGGGACATGGAGGAATTCCAAGACTTCTTGGATTCCACAAATGTTCCCCATGTGCTTTTTCCAAAAAATGAAGCATGGGGGACATGAGGGAATTCCAAAACTTTTTGGATTCCACAAATGTTCCCCATGTGCTTTTCCCAAAAATGAAGCATGGGGGACATGAGGAAATTCCAAGACTTCTTGGATTCCACAAATATTCCCCATGTGCTTTTCCCAAAAATGAAGCATGGGGGACATGGGGGAATTCCAAGACTTCTTGGATTCCACAAATGTTCCTCATGTGCTTTTCCCAAAAATGAAGCATGGGGGTATGGGGGAATTCCAAGACTTCTTGGATTCCACAATTGTTCCCTATGTGTTTTTCCCAAAAATGAAAGCATGGGGGACATGGAGGAATTCCAAGACTTCTTGAATTCCACAAATGTTCCCCATGTGCTTTTCCCAAAATGAAGCATGGGGGACATGTGGGAATTCCAAGACTTCTTGGATTCCGCAATTGTTCCTCATGTCTTTGATTAAAATAATATCATGCCTATCTAAAAAAACCGTGCACCCTTCTTATTTAACGAGAACAGCATGACCAGGTGTGCCATTTGTCCTTAACTATTATTGGTCTACCAAATGACCCTTTTACCCTTGAATAAATGCAACATGTAGCACATAGAATGCATCAAGATGGTATTTTCCTTTCAGGTCACCTGTCCTAGACAGACTCAACCCCTGTGTTGAGCCTCCAAAGTCAAATGCACATGATGCAAACAATCATTCCTACTAGGGATCCGGCATGAAGTCAAGTTATTCTAGATCTCAAAACCTGGGTTTATTGTTTTAGACCTAGCTTACCCGAGCGGGCAACTCGAGCCGAGGGGGAGGCAGCGTACCGGGAATACAGAAGCTTCACCGGCTTAGCAACTTATCCGAACCTCGTTCTAAAATTGGAGTAGACTCTATACAGAAAAGAAGTTACACGAAGTGCACTCTTCTTCATGATTTAGAAGACTCAGAAAGGAGATGGGTTTTGGCACAGTTTATATACAGTTCACAAAATATCAAAGCGGTAATAGCAACACTTAGCACATTAGGCCCAAACATGTAACAAAATCATATAATGTACAAGCCAAATACAACAAATATACCAAGCTCGAATTCTTGAACCCTGAACCAGAGATTCTGGGTTCTGTCCCCAGCGGAGTCTCCAGAGCTGTCACACCTCATTTTACCGCTACCGCACCCCGCGAAGGGCGTGGTAAAGGGATTTTTTCCAATTAAAGGACAATAGAAATGGGATTCATTTATGAAGAGATTCAGAGTCGCCACTTGGGAGATTTATGGTGTCCCGAGTCACCGGTTTGAATCCCGAATCGAGGAAAGGTTTGCCTCTATTTAACAGTCTGCGTACCAGAAATTCGGATAAGGAATTCTGTTAACCCGGGAGAAGGTGTTAGGCATTCCCGAGTTCCGCGGTTCTAGCACGGTCGCTCAACTGTTGTATTCGGCTTAATTATCTGATTTTATAACATGATTTAACTTATATGCAAATTTTAACCTTTAACCGCTTTTAATATTATTATTATTATTACTTTAACCAAGAATTACAACGTTATGAAAACATATCTCGAACCACGTCACATCAATGTACCCGTGGTTATCGACACATTTCGACTCCGTTGAGATTTGGATTTGGGTCACATAAATGTGCACCCTAGTTTAAGAAAGTAAATTATTAAATGCGCGCCTAAAGTGACTAGCGTATCATTATTTTGGGTAAGGCCGTGAAATTTTGCTAAACGGCCCATCCCAAAATTTAAGTAATTTTACAAACATATTTATGAGCGCCCCGCATTTGTGATTTTATTTGGCGCGACACACCTCAATTCCATTTTTTTAAGGAAATTCAAACTAAACTTTGGTAGACCAAGTGTTATGGACTTAAACATGATAAGAACACCTAAAACCAACTCAACTTCACCTATCTTCCTTTAGTCAATGTATAACTATAAACAAACACAATGTGATAAGACTTGAACGTCCAGATCTGAGGCAGGAAATATTGCAAGTGCGTTCATACTTTCTATGACTCCCTTATTACTCTAAGTTTCGCATTAGCCTTTCACGTTATTTCTTTGCAATATACACTAACCCATGCTTTTTCCTTTTTAAAAAAAACTTAACATTCAAATGAAATAAGTTGCAGCAGTTTAAAGCAAAACAAAGAAACAGAAACATTTCACATTTTCAGTTTAAGACAAAAAACTCAACATAGAATTAACAATAAGCATTTTCAACACTAAATATGGAAATACCAACTAATAGAAATAGGAAGGGAATGGACCTCGAGAGCAACAGCTTATCGAATCTAAAAAATGTTTAAGACTGGGAACTTCGATCTGTGACAAGGACTCGAATCGGAATCAACCTCGACGGACAGCAACAACTTCAACAAACTCAGCTCAAACTCGTGTACGAAACCAGAAGATGAACTGAAGTTTAATATATATATATATATATATATATATATAATATATATATATATATAGTTTTTTGGAATTTTTCAAACCGGAAGAAGAAGATGGGGGCTGGTTTGGTGGTCATTTGGACGTGAGGGAGAACGTGAGGCAGTAGCAGCGTGAAGGAGCAGAAGCTGGTGGTCGTTTGGAGCTGGAAAAGGAGATGGCGGACAGCGGAGGAGCGCGCTGCCGGGTCTGCTGGTTGTTGGTCGACGACGAAGGGTTTGGCGATAGAGATAGGGTCGTTTGGTTGGTGCACTGATGTTGATGGCTGGGGTAACGAGCTGCGAAGCAGACTGGCTTGTTTGGGCAGTAAGGAGAAGGTGTTGTTTCTCGTTCGACGCAGCAGCTTGGTGGTCGTCGGCCGACTGGTGGTTAACGACGGGAAGGGGGTGGCTGGTTTAGGGTATGTAGGCTAGGGTTTTTCGTTGGTTTTCTTCATGAAGATCACTGAATAGTCTCTCCGCCTGTCCATCTCGTGCGCATGTGTATTGTGTATGTATATATTATGTGTATTCAAAAATGTGAAGACCAAAATGAGGGGCTCACGTGGGGTTATGGGTCCAAGAATGTTTTGTGTTCCAAAATTGTGTGTCCCAAATCATTGTGTTCCGTCCGTGTTCCCCACGTGTGTCCCCTACGCCTGGTGGGCTCGGATTGTTATGAGCTAGGTCCGAAAATTAGGCCTAAAAACGGGTAGTTTGAACCCAAATATTATTCTTCGCCCGGAACCGAGAATGAAAACACGAAGTTATTTAATTAATCCTATGTAAACAAAATAACTATAAAAATAACACTGACAATTAAAACAAAACTATTTTTATATATTTTCAAGATTACAATAACTACAAAACATTAATAAAACTATTTTTTTGTAATTTTCGTTTTTATATAAAGATAAAAATATAGAGTACTATTTTGGTATTTTTAAAGATTAAAATGACTACAAAATATTAATGAAACTATTTTTGTAATTTTCGAAATTATATAAAGATAAAAATAAGGTATTATTTTTGTATTTTTCAAATTTATGAGAAATACATAAACTAAAATTTATATATCTTTTTTTTGTATTTTTTCATTTTTGTAATGAAAATAAAGTAAAAGAACCAAAATTAGCTGAAATAGCTATATTAGGCCTAAATTAAATATCTACGCTAAAAATGTGAAAAATCTTGGGGGAGGGTCAAAAATCACGCGTCTACAGTACAGAATCAAGGCTAGGTGCCTCGGCATTGGTATCTGCAACTTGAACTAGATGATAGATACACCCTTTCTTGATCATTTTCGCGGCCTTAAGGTAGGAAATAAACCGACCTCGAGGAACTACATTGTCTCCCCTCCATTCAATGATAGGCTCATTAGGAAATTCAAGCCTGATAGTTCTAGTTCTACAATCAAGTTTGGCAAAGCATGAGTAAAGCCAATCCATTCCCATTATTACATCGAAATCCACCATTCCCAACTCGATAAAATCGGCCATGGTATCCCTACCACGCACCGTAACAACACAACCTCTATAAACTCGAGCCGCCAAAATTGACTCACCAACTGGGGAAGATACTGAGAATGGCTCATGAAGCTGCTCTGGTTCTATCCCAAATCCCATAGCAGCAAATGGGGTAATATATGATAAAGTGGAACCAGGGTCAATAAGCGCATACACATCATGAGATTGGACAGTCAGAATACCTGTAACAACATCTGGAGAAGCCTCTGCAGTCTGCCGGCCACTCATAGCATAGAATCGGCTGGGACCTCTCGAACCCTGTGTACCACCCCTAGCTGCACCACGCTCTGCAGGTGCAGGGGCACCTCGAGCTAGAGAGGAGGCTGAAGATGTGGCAGCTACTGGACTGGAGGGCTGAGCTGTGCCCCTACCTGTTCCCTGGCGAGACGCACAACAGTGTCTCTGAATATGTCCCCTCATCCCACATCCATAACATATAGGCAACTTCGTGTAGCAGACCCCCGAGTGCATCTTCCTACACTTGGGACACGAGGATCTCTGCTGCTGCTGAGACCTCTCCCCTGACCGACCTCGCTGGCAGAATCCCCTGTTGCCCTGACCGGGCTTGAAAAGACTCCACTGTTGCTGGCTAGGCCCTGATGTCGGTGCACTAGCTGAAGACTTTGCAACAGACTGCGAAGGTCCTGATGATCCTCCCCTAAAAGCTGATCTTCCCCCTCCTAGGGACTTTCCTATGTTGCCCGTAAACCGGGCCTTGCTGTTACTCTCTCTCGCCATTCTGTTCTTCAACTTACAGTCCTCTGTGTCCAGAGCAAAGGCTACCATCCTCCCGTAGTTCATGTCAGAATTCAATGATGTTATAGAAGCCTCATTAATAGTCAAAATATTAACACCTTGAACAAACCGACGCACTCGAGCCTCCATGGTGGGCAACATGTGAATAGCATACTTGGACAAGCGGGCAAACTCCATGTGGTACTCCCATACACTTCTGTCACCTTGCCTCATATTTTCAAATTCTGCTACCCGAGCTGCCCTTGTCTCAGCGGGCAAGAAATGATCAATGAAAGCATCGGCAAACTCACTCCACCTCGTCGGAGGGTGCCCCTCCTCTCGGGAGTCCTCCCATAACTCAAACCATGAATAGGCCACCTCTTTCAGACGCTAGGTAGCCAAGTCTACTCCCTCTGTCTCAGTTGCACGTATCACCCTGAGGGTCTTGTGCATCTCATCAATAAAGTCCTGAGGGTCTTCTTCTGAACTGGCACCTGTTAATACCGGAGGGTCTAACTGAAGGAATCGGTTTACCATGGAGCTAGTAGAATCCCCTGGTTGGCTGGATGAACTGGGTGCAATATTTGACCTTTGGGCCTGAGAGGCCACCAACTGAGCCAACATTTGAATAACTCCCCTAAGATCCCCATCAGAAATGCTAGAATCGGAAGCTAGGACTGGAGGTGGGACATGAGCACCAACGGGAGGTATAGTGGTACCCTCCGTAGTTGTAGGGACTGATGTAGTTTGTTCTGGAACAGGAGGATCCGGCAGGGTAATAGCAGGGCGGCTACCCTCACCCGCAACATCAATCGGTGAATCAACCACTCCTGGGGTGGCATTGGCTTCCTGGACAATTCTCGCCTTCTTCGTAGGTGCCATTTACTGAAAGATTGAACAACACACCGATTAGGAAGTAAACAATTTCACCGCACGATCTAGAGTATCAAAGAAGGGTGTTATTCCTGAATGCCCAAGTAGCCTCCAACTTATAGATGTGGTCGACTTCACACTGATAAGAAGGACTCTACAAGACACGGCTCCAAGACATCCTAGGACACTTTCAAAACCTTAGGCTCTGATACCAAGTTTGTCACGCCCCAACCTCGGGAGGCGCGACCGCCGCTCAATCAAGTGAACCCGACTGAGCAAGCCTAATCAAACACTTTCTACCCCGACTCAATATGAATACGGAACTCATGCCTTTGATTTATTTAGACGATAATACGCGGTGTATACCACATTACTGATTTATTTCATATAATAAAGATTTACCGTTCATAAGCTAGCTTCAGGGATTCTATTAGAGTTACAGTTTAAGGAGTTCGCAAGCTTAGGATTTACAACATATACATATAGTGGACTCCCCAAAACCCATACATAACCCACACTAGTGTCATTGGAGCCTCTAAGGATACAACAGTTAATCATGACTATGCCGGTGACAAGGCCCCGGCTATACCTCAAAAGTGAAAGGCTGTAATAACAAAAGATACACCATATAGCCCCATGGAAGAATAAGGGGCTCACCGAGACTTCGAGTAGAAGAACGCTCCGCTACACACGGTCGGCACTGTCCGCTATGGAGCCACCTACAATCATAACACGAATGTAGCGCCCCCGACAAAAAAGGGACATCAGTACATTTGAATTGTACTGGTATGTATAACTGAACACCATTTTATTAGAAAGAACTATCAAATAGACACAAGCAATTAATATGGGCAAATCAAAGAAACAATTCATATAATTCTTCATACAGTTTCCACAACACAGATTAGGGCAATTCTGTCACGTGTTCACCACTATTCTCATTACCACCGCCATCTTGAGCGGAGTCCGGTCACGACCTGACCGGCTAGGTCACCTCATTGGAGGTATGACTTTCAATCAATATTTCATTTCCCCTTATCCGGGATTCAATATCAGCACATTACCACCATGTATGTGGCATGGTGTCCGATCACGACCCGACCGACTATGTCGCCTTGCCTAGGCATTACTCCATTCACATTAGTCAACGCCTCCCAATCTTTATTACACACATATCATAACAATTCATGGGCACTCATGGCCACCATCATCACATCGTTTTCTCCTTTCAATATTCAATTTACAAGTTGTGATCATAGACGCATATATCAAAGATGATTCAAGTTGCAATCACAGGTGAGTGGGCACAAAACTAGCATGAATAGTTCTTTGTTTCAATGTTGGCTTATAGACCAAGTATTTCAGCTCGTAACTGTACTTTTTCATCATTCTCTAATTATCAAGATTGGCACATTATTCACATTGAAGCACATCCTTCACGAATATGTATAGATACAAGCAAATCAATTAATGCGTAATAACAATCAATACACTAGCCACTTAAACTCTTACCATACTTTCGTGAATGAAGACGGAGCTCAATTTCTAATAAAAAGGGGTTTTAGCCATACATTCCTCAATAAAGCTTTTCCTTACTCTTTTATAAATTTCGGAACTCTTAGCGCTTCAATATATTGAGCAAAAATTACAAATTAAATCGAGAATTAGAGATGAAACTGAAGTTCTAGCTTGGATCGAGCATATCATCAAACACTAAAGGTGCATTATGACCTTAGGCCCCTTTTTATGAGGAATTTCTATCATTTTGTATCCCCAATTGTCTCCTTTTTAATTTTACTACTTTCCAACACTCTATGGTGGTATGCATGCAAGAGATCCATTCTTACACCCTCGAATTACTTCCCTAATGACCCCATATGGCTAAGTATACAAATATAAGCTGAGGTGATGGTGCCTTACCTCTTGGGATGAAGCTTCATGAGCCTTCACTTGATTAGTTTCAAGGATATAGCAAGATTCTAAGGAGAATTTAGTGGGGGACACTTTCTACCTATAAGACCCTCTTTCTCTCTCTAAAAATCTCAGAAAATATGCTTCGAATGAGCCACAATGCCGAATATATCGATAAGGAGGTCGGGTTAAAAATTAGAAAATTGGAGCCTCGAGTAAAATATGCGATCGCATCTGCGATCGCAGAATTAACATGCGGTCCGCATAATGGACCGCAAAATACCTCCCAAAAACCATACGTTCTTACTCAGTCTACGATAAGAATGCGGTCCGCATTCATGTTCTGCGGTCGCAAAGTGCACCGCAGAACTGACACTCACAAAATTCAAAGGAGAAAATACGATGACTATGCGGTCCGCATTTCGATTATGCGACCGCATTTCGACCGCATAACTGACTTTAATTTTAACCAACATTCTGCCTCACTCTGCGGAAGATATGCGGTCCGCATTTCGATTATACGACCGCATTCTGGACCGCATTTCTTGCATTTTTCTGGAAACTTATTCTTGACTTTTTAATGCATTTACTAATTTCTAACACATGCTCCTAACTTGGCACCACGGGATGCGGGTTTTTGAGTAGGGATTTCACGGGGCCTTACACAACCATCCCCGCAAGTTATAAATTAGTTAAAGTAAGCGTAGGAAGTTTTATTTAAGGGAACGGTGTTTTAAAAGGCAAAAAACCAGTTGGGTCGTTACATAAGTTATCGAGAATATTGGCGGTTGATGGAGCAAGGTTATGTCAATAAGAGATTAAGAATCTTGGTGAACTTCAGAGTTGTGTAATAGTGACTTCGAGCTAAGTGGGAGAGTCCCACCGTCTATGATTGGGTTGCATGGTTTACTACTTGCGGGGTTTCTGGTTATTAGCATAGTGATGGGCTATTTCAGCTACGAGAAAAGACCTTAGGTGGTAAATTAAGCAAAGGAACTGTTAACGATGTGTTATGGTTGGCCTTATTGGCTCATGTCCAAATTTGGAAAGGATTCAGGATTTGTGCTTTATATAGATATGGGATACAAGGGAAGTGATTTGGCCGGGTGATTCATCGAGAGGGTATTCACATGATAGAAGATTCATGGATTTTATTATATTCGGGGCCAAGTCATAGCTGGTGTATCTCAACAACGGTCCTAATAGACTCAAAGGGGGTAAAGTGTCGTGCCTAATAATTTCGAGCCTATAGCGCAGTTGAGAATCCTGCTTTTGCAGTAGCTTATGAGAAGAGACCCAAAATGTTCTAGGATATTTGACTTGCAGTGTAGCAATTGGGAGGTAGGAAATGGTTCATGGGATTTGGGACAGCATGGTGTCGTGATTCAAGGTCACTCGGGATGAGTGCGGATGGAGGGTGTTATGTGTTGAACGGAGTTATTATTATTTCTAAGGCAATCAAGGATAAATTGGAAGAAGATAGAATGGTTAGCCCTGGTTAAATCGGCATAATGGTGGCAGTAATCGATTCCTTCAGCGAATTATGCAAGTGAATTGTGGCGGTACGTGTGAGGCTTGTTGGCCGCCTTAATTGATGTTATTTAGAGGTATTCCAATGTTAAGGCCTGTTACGTCTAGGCGGATCCCGGAAAGGGTTATGGTGGGTTAGACCACAACCTAGAGATTTGCATATTCTACGGTTATGAGAATTCACATGTGTGTTAGTATGGTTCTCCTGAAGTGAGTTAAGTGGAAAGCTTTATATGATGAAGTGTTAACCTAATAGTGGTTCGGAAACTATGATGAAAAGTGTGTTCTATCATATGTTGGCATGTTAGGTGCAGTGAGTGGTATGGAATTTGAAGTAAATATCAAGGTAATAGCTCGATGTGGACAAGGATGTCACGAGCTCGGATGAGCAGGAAAGGAGTTTCGACGTATAAGGTAAGTTGGTTTTGTCATCAACGTCACCTGAGATTGGTGCTTTGTAAAAAGGGCTTTGCAACCTGGTTAATGATTCTTGATCGCTTTTCAGCGTTAGTACGACCGGTGGTTTGGAGGTACGACCCAGTTAATCGTTATGGTAAGTTGTAGGAGTGTGTCCCACATGAATATTGTACAAGTGTGGTAGGTATTCACTTGATTGATTAAAGACTTAAACCAAGTATGAAGGTTGTGATAAAATCATTGATTTGAGAATATATGCCTGGAGGGCACTTAGTCTATTGAGTTGTGGACTGTGGATGATTTCTCCGATTGTGATTTATGTTCTTATGTGTTATGAGCGAAAGAAGAGTTATTATGGACCTTTGAATGTAATTAGCCTAGTTCAGTGCAATCAGAAACAGCTTGAGGTCGGTGGATGGATTCAAATGTGAATATGGGCTCTATATCATGCCAAAAGTGTTCATTTCAGTAATGCGCTCCTTATGGAGGAGTAGTCAGGGTGTTATATCATTGTCAGATATTTCATGTAGTGATATATTGCATCGTATGAGTCATAAGACGGCTTGGTAAATTCCTTATGTGTTGAGGTTCTGCGTAGCGATGATGTTATATAAGCAAAAAGGCTCTTGAGTTTCAGATTATGTAGCGCACCTCAGTTGTGCTTGAGTTTTGTAGCTTATAACACTATATGTCCCCTCAGGGATGGTATTATGCACTTAGCATACTTGTGACCGAAATTCGGTATTTTATTGTAATGAGAAAATCTAGCTCGATATGCATCTCCTTATGTGAGATCTATGTGTGGATCGGGTGGCACGCCGCCATGGGTATACTATTTGGATCGGGTTGCACGCCGCAACAGTGTGATGTTAAGTATAGTGTTCTATATGATATTTTTGTATGCCTGGCTTCCTATTTTATGAGGAAAGTCTATATTAGTGCGTGAGTTAGGTAATTCCTCTCTGAGTTCATTTTCCTTTTGTATTGCATTCAAATCGGTAGCTTATTGGCACATTGTAGCATCATATGTGAGCTTTGGTCATGTCGGGGTGGCTTATTGCCTGAGCAATTTATACTGGGTGAGACAAGATTATTGAATTTGAGATCAGTGCAAACTGAGTATATGAAGCATATTAAGGAGCTAAGACCATTGTTTGGTTCAGAATGAGGTGATAGTTCTTCCCAGGAGTATAGACCCAATGAATTGTTGTTTCGGCAGTGGTTATGAATTTATACGAATCTCATCCGTCGTGTTGGTATTATAAGAGTTAGAACAAGACCTATGTTTGTCATGCGGTGCAATAGGAGCATCAGATTCGTGGAATTTCAATTAGATTGATTGGAGAATGTTATTGTGGTCCTATAAGTAAAGTGGTGCAAGTTGTGAATTTAGCTAAGGTATGAAGTCGTGTTTTGGGGCAGCGTGTAGTTATTGATACGATGAGTGTATGTTGGAAGCAGGTCGGGCATAGAATTCCGGATGTTGGAATTAGGCTCTAAGGCTTATCTTCTTGAATAAAAGGAAATATCTTAAGAATTGATCGAGCTAATATGCTCAACTGAGTTGTGGTAGCACAAGAAGGTGCATGAGGTGTTAAACAGTGATTTCAGACTACTTCAGTACAGTTCTTAGCTCGTTCGAGGAAGAATGTATGTTTAAGTGGAAGAAAAATGTAACAACCCGATCGGTCGTTTTGAGCCCTAGCATGTCGTTCAGCAGTCTGAGGCCATGAGCAGCTTCATTTCAAGTATTACGACTTGTACACGTGGTCGGAATTGAGTTTCGGGAAGTTCGGAGTTGATTTGGGAAGAGAATTCTCATTTCGGAAGCTTAAAGTTGAGAGAATTAACTAGGACAAGATTTTTGAGTAAACGACCGTGGAATCAGGATCTGAAGGTTCCAGCAGGTTCATATGATGATTTCGGACTTGGGTGTATACCCGGTTTGAGTTTTGGATAACCCGGGAGTGTTTTGACGCCTATTGTGGAAGTTAGCATTTTAGAAGAAATTTCATAAGTTTGGCTTGAAGTGCATTTTAGTGTTATAAATGTTCGTTTGGGATTCCGAGTCTGTGAATAGCTCCGTATGATAATTCTGGAATTGGGAGCGCGATCGGAAGTGAATTCGGAGGTTCGGAGGTCATTTGGAGTCATTTGGCTAAAGATAGAAATTTGAAGGTCTTTGAGAAGTTTGACCGGAAGTGGACTTTTTGATATCGAGGTTGGAATCCAATTCCGAAAGTTGGAGCAGGTTCGTAATGTCGAATATGACTTGTGTGCAAAATTTGAAGTCAATCGGACATGATTTGATAGGTTTTAACATCAAAAATAGAAGTTTGAAGTTCTAAAGTTCATAAACCTTGGATTGGAGGTCGATTCATGGTTTTAGCGTTGATTGATATGATTTGAGGCCTCGAGCGAGTCCGTAATGTATTTTGAGATTGGTTGGTATGATTGGTTGGGGTCTTGGGGGCCTCGGGTAGATTTCGGGTGGTTAACGGATCGAAAATGGAATTTTTGGAAGGCTGAGGTTGCTGGTTGTTGTTATAACCTCATCTGCGGATTTTGGGAGCAGATGTGGCACTTCAATTGCAGATGCGGTTTTGGGTTGGAAGTAAAGGGACCACAGATGCGGTCACTTATCTGCGGGATCGCAGATGCGGTCATTTGTCCGCAGATGCGGAAATTGCTAGAGGCAAAATGGTGTTTTAAAATCGGGGTTTGGGTTCATTTCACCCATGTTTCTCTTGGTATGGGCAATTTTGGAGAGCTTCAAGTGGGATGTTTCATCATCATCGACAAGGTAAGCTAACCCCACCTATCTTGAGTCAAATATATTGATTTTGTATGGGTTTTAGCACGCAAATTGGTAAAAAATTTGGGGTTTGAGGAAAAACCTAGAAAATTAGTATTTTTGGATTTTGACCACGATTTTGAGCATGGAATTGAGAATAAATTATATATTTGAGTTCGTAAGGTCATGGGTAAACTTTATCTTTGGAAAATTTTGGGGTCCAGGCATGTGGGCCCGAGAGCAATTTTGTCAACTTTTCGTTCGGGGTTGGGAATTGTTATAAATTGGACTATAATGAGTAATTGAACATATATTAATGCGTTTATATAATTATTGGCTAGTTTTGGAATTTTTGCATCGATTTGAGTCTTCGAAAGGGCGTGGAATGTCGGTTATGGAACTTCAGAGCGAGGTGAGTCTCTTTTCTAACCTTGTAAGAGGGAATTGTCCCCATAGGTGAACTAATTAGTCGTGTGCTCCTATTTATAGGGGCTACCTATGCACGAGGTGACGAGAGTCCGTGCGTAGCTGCTATTATGCTATTGTCCGGGTAGTCTAGGACCAAAAAGCATGTTGTACATGGATTATGTGTAAACTTATTAATAGCTTGAATTGCTAAAATCACATCGAATTAGTAAATGAATTTCTAATCAGATAAAACTTCTTCTTTTCTTAAATCGTTAAAATAGGATTTATTTTCATTGGACAATTACTTCGTGTGGACTTCTTGAGTGACTGTCTGTGTATTTATTTTTTTGGAGCGGGCCGAATGTCTCGGCAGATTAAATAGAGACATCTATGGTTCGCGTCGTTCGACCCTCGGCAGTGCACAGTTTATTTTCGGTTGGAGCGGTCCATACGCCTCGGCATGATTAGCGCATGCTTATACTGCTGCCTTGAACTTATGAAAGTTGTTATTGCCTCTTCATGGCTTGAGAATATTTGGATAATAACGAAAAAGAAATTTTGAAAATTTCCTATAAAAGAAATAATTGTTTACTTATTTCCTTTTATTGGATTAAAATCATGTTTATAGAAATCCACGATTTAATGTATTATTGACATCATTATTGGATCACTAGTAAGTGTCGTAATCGACCATCTTGTCTCTACTTCTTCGAGATTAGACGGGATAGTCATTGAGTACACGTTATTTTCGTACTCATACTACACTTCTGTGCATTTTTGTTACACAGGTATATGTAACTCTAGTGGCCTACTGGGTGTAGCAGCATGGTTGATACGGAGAGTTGGGTGAGCTGCACTTCTCGAGGCGATCCGCAGCCAGCAGAGTCTCTTTCAGTTATTTGTATTTATTTTTTGTCCAATATTGTGTTCCGAACAGTTGTTGTATTTTATTCCCTTCTTAGTAAATGCTCACGCACTTGTGACACCGGGTTCTGGGATGGTTTTGAAATATTTATGTTAATTGATTACCATTTAGCTTGAATTTAAGCGGTTATCTTTTCGTTTATAAAATTGAAGGAAAATCTTAGTTTTCATGGTTGAAAAAATGAGAAATTCATCAATTAATTTGTTTGGCTTGCCTGATAGCAGTGTCCGGCACCACCACGACCCTTAATGGATTTTGGTTCGTGACAAAAAGCACGGACGGCACAAAAGATGTTTTCTCACAACTTCCATGAGATAAAATTCATACAGGTAAGCATACCACAACACAATATCAAATAGCGAGAATGCCCCCAGGCCAT
The DNA here is from genome assembly GCA_026770625.1 of Nicotiana glauca. Taxonomy (NCBI): domain Eukaryota; kingdom Viridiplantae; phylum Streptophyta; class Magnoliopsida; order Solanales; family Solanaceae; genus Nicotiana; species Nicotiana glauca. The sequence continues at coordinate 93,549 of MU670898.1, read as the reverse complement.
CACAAATCATCACAATCAACCCCTGACAAATCCCACCTTGTCTCGCCACTTGCGAAAATAATAACATAATAAGTGCTCGTCTTGTTTCGCCACACGTGCATCATAATGTTCCCACCTTATCTCGCTACATGCGCAACACACACACACACACACACACACACA
>MU670898.1:14564-82375 GCA_026770625.1 Nicotiana glauca | reverse complement strand
CTACTAAGAGCATTTTGTCATCATATATATCATCAAAACAACATAAAAATGTAATTATTTAGGGCGTGATTATAGTCAAATTCACCTATTATCATAGTCTCTCGATACCTCTGTATCTTCAGTCTGGACAATACGTCGAGGCAATGCTTGAGCATCCCTAACTCTTTCATAGCATGTCTATAGCATCAAGAACCACTGGCGCATAGCGAACACCGAGAGCATAATATTACATACGAGTGGATATAAAGGAACATAAGTTATATACTTCGATCTTAATCAATATCGCACGATAAATAATGAAGAATGTGAGATTATCTTAATAGTTTGTAGCCTCTCGAAGATAAGTACAGACGTCTTCGTACCGATCCACAAGACTCTACTAAACTTTCTTATGAATCATAGCACCTATGAACCTAGAGCTCTGATACCAACTTATCACGACCCAATTTCCCCTCCGTTGGGTTTAGTGACGCACCTAGTCTTCAGGACTAGGTAAGCCTAATATTTACGGAAGAACAACAATAATAAATAACATCTTAAAAATATTTCTATAATGAATCCTTTATACAATGAGCATATTCCCAAAACATGGTAGTACGAGTCATAAGCTCTATAGAGTTAGCTACATCTTCTATATAAACTATTTAGAAAAGAGGGAAACCAGTTGAATACAAGTAAGAAGGTGACTCTGAAGCCTGTGAACGCAGCAGCAAGTTTACCTTGAGCCTCATCAGCAATGGTCAGCACATCTACTAAAGATCGATACTTGGATTTGCACAATAGAAATATGCAGAAAAGTAGCATGAGCACACCACATCAGTGCCCAGTAAGTATCAAGACTAACTTTGGTGGAGTAGTAACGAGGAACAATCATGTCACGACCCAAACCTAGACCCGGTCGTGATGGCGCCTCTCGTGAGGACAAGGCCAGCCAACTAAACCCAATTCATCCTTTTAAAATAGTTGAAAAGTTCATAAGCAGTTTAAATATGATTTAATAATAATAATTAGCGGAAGTACAACCCGACACAGCCCAAACTGGGGTGTCACAAATCACGAGCATCTATTAAAGCATGAATACAACTACGAGGTCTAAAATATACATAATAGGACTAATAAACGAAAGGGAGAAAAGTGGTGCTGCGAACGCTGGCAGTCACCTCGCTAAACTCCTATAACTCTGCCTTCGGTCAGCCAAAACCCGCTACCGGGTGTATAAATACCTGCATCTGCACACAAGGTGCAGGGAGTAAAGTGAGTACTCTAACTTAGTGAGTAATAAAGTTAAATAAAAACTTAGCAGTAAGAAATCATGTATAGCACATCATCATGTTGTATAGAAGCAGTATACAACCCCTTGAGGAAAAAAAGTAGTGAAGCTGTAAAATCTTTAGAAAATATCTTAGCTCAGTTTAAACCTCTTTTGAAAATGACTTTTTAGAAAATTATGCAAATGAATGCAAAATAATTAGTGCAGATAAGCACAGAAATCCGCCCCTCGGGCACAACACTCACTCAACAGATAATGCCAGGCAATCAGGTAGATACCCCGTGAAGTAACACAAACAACAGATAATGGCAGACAAATGAAACAAAGTAAACACATAGATCAGTAACATATAGTAACCATTGCAGCATGCAGCTCGATCCATCTATCGCTGCGGCGTGCAGCCCGATCCATATATTTCATCGATGGCGCTCACTGGGGGTGTGAAGACTCTGGGAGGGGCCCCTTACGGCCCAAGCGCAATATCAAGCCATCTCGTGGCATCAAATCTAGGCCCTCGGCCTCATATTGGTACCAATATAACACTGTTGCGGCGCGCAGCCCAATCCCATAGTATCCTCACAACACAGGCCCTCGGCCTCACTCAGTCAGATAAAATCATCAAAAGCCCCTCAGGCATTTGTAAAATAGTAGTTCTTAGCCCAAAACATCATTTAGAAATATCTTTTAAGTCTCAAAATTAATTAAAATGGCTGAGTTGTAAAACAGTGAAAATCGGCATGACTGAGTTCAAGTAATAAGTCAAAATAGTGAGGAAACAGTGATAATTATCCCGAAGGGTTCAAATAATTGGCACGAAGCCCAAATATGGCAATCAGGCCAAATTATGATGATAACAAATAAGTTTCAGTCAAATGCACGGTAAAATCATCAATCAGGACAGACCAAGTCACAATCCCCAACGGTGCTCTACCCCACGCTTGCTATCCGGCGTGCAAGTCACCTCAATATAGCACTACGATGTGCAAATCTGAGGTTTCAAACCCTCAGAATATTATTTACAATCATTACTCACCTCAATCCGAGCAAAAATCCCACTCCACAATGCCTTTATCTCTGAAATCGACCTCCGAATGCCTCGAATCTAGCCACAATGATTTGATTCCGTTAATAAAAATTATAGAAATTAATTTCATATGAAATTCTATATTTTCCATCAAAAATCCGATATGCACTCAAAATTCGCCTGTGGGGCCCACATCTCGGAACCTGGAAAAATTTACGAAATATGAAACCCCATCCAACCACGAGTCCAACCATACAAATTTTACCAAAATCCGACAACAATTCGGCCTCCAAATCTAGAATTTTAGTTTTTGAAAAGTTTATAAATTTTCTCCAATTTCTTTCATTTGATTCACTAATACTTGATGAAAATAACCATAGAATAATTATATATAGTCACTTTTGGATATAGAACACTTACCCCAATGTTTTCCTTGAAAATCTCTAGAAACATTGCCTCACCCGAGCTCCCTTGGTCCAAAAAAGTTAAAAATGGCCGAAACCTCTAAATAAAGCTTCTGCCCAGGTATATACTCTTTGCGATCGCGAAAAATGCTTTGCGATCGCGAAGCATAACTTTTCTCAGCCCAATATTTGCCCTTCGCGATCGCGGACAATGCTTCGTGATCGCGAAGAACAATTTTCATCTTTCGGACAGCCTTCAGTATAAGGGTCGCACACAACTCTAAATGACAAATGGTTTAATGTTCTGAACACTAAACACCAAGGGCTACAATTTGACAGGTTGCTCATTTCCTGAGTCAATATATATTGCGACATATAAGCTTACAAAATCAGCTCTGTGCAGCGGAGATTTCCAAACTCTCCCCGGACAACCTGTAGTGTAACTACCATAACTTTTTGTACATACATCTAAATTCTAATTTATTTACATTTCTGAAAACTAGACACAAAGGTCTACAACTTTCTTTTTTCGATCATCTCCAAATTTCTTATAGATTGTGAGATATAAGCTTCCAAAGTAGGATCAGTGCAATAGACTATTTACTCTATGCGATCACGATGGTTCATCCACGATCGCGAAGCACTAATATTTTCCTCGCATTTTACGCACTGCGATCGCGTCCAATTCCCCGCGATCGCGTAGAACACTCCAAACCACGTTCGAATGACCTAAAATTTTGCGCACACATCCCAAATGACATAACGAAGCTACAGCAACTCTCAGAATTCCATTCCGACCCTCGAATCAAAATCTCACCTATCAACCGGAAACGCTGAAATACTAACTTCGTCAATTCAAGCCTAATTCTAAACGGACCTCCAAAACTAATTTCGATCACGCTCCTAAGTCACAAATCACCTAATGAAGCTAACCAAATCATAAAAACTCCGATTCGAGCTCATATACAAATAAGTCAACTCTTAGTCAAACCTTTCAAATTCAAAGCTTTTAACTGAGACTGTTCTTTCAAATTCATACCAATTTCTGTAAAAATCAAAACCAACGATATACATCAGTCATAATACACTACACGAGGCAAGTCATGCCCGAGAACTGCCGATCAAAGCACAAAAGCTCAAAACGACCCGTCGGGTCATTACAAATCAAGACATCTACTGGTCTAATAAACTGTACAATTATAAGCATAGGAACAGCGGAACATGATGTATACATATAAAGACTACACACTATGGCTAACAATAGAACAATCACAATAAGGAAAGAAAAACAGCAAGTGATAGAGGAAATACCATAATAATGACATAGAAGAGCGAGCGAAATCACAAACCCAAAACCTAAATCACAAATACAGTAAAGGTAAGCAATACCTCAGAACCTACGACAGTGTTCACATCAAGTCTTAGACAACAGAGTCCACGAAATGCCGAACCTCGGACAACTTACAGCTCACATATCCCAATACCTGAACCCTAACACTTGGCATCTTGTGCCCCCGTCACAACTCATGGTCATGTTGATAACTCACTTACTAACTAGAGCTACTCTCACATATATGACAAGTAGACTAGGGTGTACATCTGTACGCAACAATATCAAGAGAACTTCATATCCAATAGGAGTGTTCAACTAGGTGTATGCTTGTGCAAGTGCTTTAACATAGTTTCTACCAGCTAATAAGCATAAGGAAAAGAACGGACGGCACGTAAGATGTTTTCTCAAACCTTCCACGAGATAAAACTCATACAAGTAAGCATACCACAACAAAATATCAAACAGCGAGAATGCCCTCAGGCCATCACAAATCATCACAATCAACCCCTAACATAGACCACCTTGTCTCTCCACGTGTGCAAATAATAACATAATAAGGGCCCGCCTTGTTTTGCCACACGTGCATCATCATGTTCCCACCTTGTCTCGCTACATGCGCAACCCATATATATATATATATATATATATTGTCACGCTGCATGTGCAATATGTCAATAGTAGCAATAGCACGGCAGAAACCTCGTGCAACCCCATAACAATAACTGCACGGTAGAAACCTCGTGCATCACAATATTAACAACCGCACGGCAAAAACCTCCTGCACCACCACAACAAGTACCACATCAACAATGACAATATATATATAAGAACACGACAAGTAAATCAACTCGAGAACTTTCAATCACAGGAGACGGTAAAACTAGCTCACAAGGAATAACCACAACAGAGAATACTAAGCGTAATAAGAACAGTTCAACAAGGGAGAAAATAATGTGAAGCAATGATCCCACAATATGTAGTTCAACAACAAGGAAGCTAACACGAATCAAATAATTCAAAATAAGGAAATATCAACTAAATATAGGATACCTAAACTTCGTTTAAGGTTGGGCGATTTATGAAGAATATACAACAATTTCAATTAAAGATGAGCGACGGAAAGATAATCATAACCTCAATTAAGACTAAATAATTACAGGAGAAATAATAATGGTTTCCAATAAAGACAAGCAGTTATAGAAGATAGCATGAAAATAGAAGAGGTAAAAACCTTCAATTAAGAAAAATAAGAGTCAAATAGGAAATAAGAAAGAATCATAATATAATTAATTCTAATTAAAGCATGTAGAGGCGAAACTAGTAAATGGAAGCTCGATCATATCAAGAACGACTTCATACTCAGTAAATACAAGGGCCTAAGAACTCTAAAAGGCCAACTTTCCACAAATAAGTCCGAACACGCACTCGTCACCTCGCGTACACGAACTATAATCAACATAGAAGATTCATATCCTAAGGGGAAGTCTCTCACCCAAGGTTAGGCAAGATACTTACCTCAATCCGGCCAATTCAATACTCAATTTAGCTTTTCCTTTACCGATTCATCAACGCTCGGCTCAATCTAGCCAAAATGAGTTGAATACATCAAACAATGCAAGAGAAAACAATTTCAATTGGCAAAATTATGATTCTTATACAATTTGCAAAAAGTCAACGAAAGTCAACTCCTCGGGCCCGCACCTCGGAGCCCGTCAAAATTTACAAAAAGTGAACACCCGTTCCTCTATGAGTTTACCCATACAAATATTATCTAATTCTGATACGATTTGGTCATTCAAATCATCGTTTTATATTTTTGAAAGATTTCATAATTTTTCCTAGAATTTACTTTAGATTCTCCCGAATTTAATGTTAAATCTAAGATATAATCATAAAATATAGTTGAAAATTGGTTAGAGACATTTACCCAATGATTTGGAGAAGCTTGGGTCTTTGAAAATCGCCTATGAAGGTTTAGAGTTTGAGAAAAAGTAAAAATGGGTGAAAATCTCGTCAAAAATCTCACTTAGCAAGCCTCAAATGTCGCATTTGCGACCAAGGGCTCGCAATTGCGAACCGTCGCAATTTGTGAACAAGGCATGGCTGGCAGAAGTCGCATTTGTGATTAAAAAAATTGCATTTGTGAACAAGGCATCACAATTTCGATGAAAAAGTTCGCATTTGCGACCACATCAGAAATCAATAATTTTTCCCGACACAAAAATGAGAATAACTTTCTCATATGATGTCCAAATTTGATGATTCTTTTTCCTATGGCTTCATAATTTCGATACGGATATAATGGTTCAATAAAAACTGAATTTGAATCTTATTTTCTCAATGTGGTATCATTTTTTCTTGAACAAACGACGATGAAGCATCCAAAAACAAGCGCAACATAGCCTAAACTTATCTGAAACTCACCCAAGCCCTCGGGGCTCCAAACCAAACATGCATGCAAGTCTAAAAATATCATACGGACTTGATCGTATGATAAAATTATCAAAATAACATCAAAAACTATGAATTAACCTCAAAACTCATAATTTTTCTAACTTTTCAACCGGACGTCCAAATCACGTTAAATCAATTTCGATTCTCATCAAATTTCACATATAGGACTTAAATATCATAACAGACTTGTACCAAGCTCCGAAACTAAAATACGGGCCCGATACCAACGAGTTCAAATATTAATTCATTTATTTATTTCCTTTAAAAACCAGCACAATAATTTTCTTCAAAAATTATTTTCCAAGGCTAGGGACCTCAGAATTCAATTCCGGGTATATGCCCAAGTCTCATATTTTACTACGGACCTCCCAGGATCATCGGAACACCGTTCATGGTCCGTTTACTAAAAATATTAACCAAAGTCAACTACAAACCAAATTTTAACTCTAGAAATTACTATATTTTTTATATTTTCACATAAAAGCTTTCTGGTTTCACGCCCGGACTACGCACGCAAGTCGATACACATAGTATGAAGCTACCCGTGACCTCAAACTGCCGAACCGGACGAAATTGCTCAAAACGACCCGTCAGGTCGTTACATCTTTGTTGTATACCTTTTTTCTATGGAAGTTCAATGTTTGCATATAGCGTACCAAATATGTGAATTTTGTCGACAATTATTCTTTACATTCGGAAGTTAATATATTTTATTCCTTATATGTACAGTATGTTTCTTACTTAACTTTATAATTACCGCATATATATATTATGTTCTAATTCTCATCTTGTAAAATTTCTAATTACTTTTTAAGTTTAGATTATCTTTTTATCAGGGTAAATTTAAAAAACCTTCGAATGTAATTCTTGGTTTATAAGTACAAATATTTCAACATGACTTCATCTTAAAGCATATGCTGAATTGTTTGTTTGGATTTCCATCGATTAAGAAGTTTGTCACATAATTTAAAGTTTCCCTTGATATTTTTGAAGAATTTATCATAGTTGGATTATTTAAAATCTATGTTTATTGTTTCCTTATCTTTAAATTCTCTTTGTAAAATTCTAGATGTTGTTTGTCCATTTGTTTTTTATTCTATTAATTTGGCTTCTCAATAATTTGAGTTATTCATATGCCATATATGTGTTTCAGCATGTTGACTATATATTCCTATAAATTGATTGCTCAATATTTATTTTGTTGTCATTGTATTAAATACCTTATTCAAATAAATTTCATAATTGAAGCTGAAATACGTCGATATTGAGGAAAAGTAATTCATGCAAAAAGGAAAAAACCAAGAAATTCAAAAAAGCTACAGCATCATCCATCAAAGATATACATACGTTGTAGAGTCCAAAAAACCTTCTTAGACCTAGAGCCCAACAATCTAATTCTGGATTAGAAGAATTAAAAAGGCATAGTTATATATATTTTTTATAACTCATTAGAAGAAAAAAATAATCATCACCTACCCAAATATTGATTTGAAGGCTCCAATTGTGAACAACACTTCAAAATACCTCTGTCCAGAAAGAAACCACAAAAAGAGAGGGAGAAGGCGACAAAACTTTGCGATCTTGCTCCTACATATGCAAGTTGCAATTTGCTGAAACCTAATTGCCTAAACGTTAACAATAATGTCCACATGTATTCATTTGTGTAGGTGTTAGTTTTTTATTTTCTAAGGGATGTGACTGTTAATAAAGAATATGAAGTTTATTTAGATGGGCAAATGAATCAAACAAAATGAAGGGTTGCTAATTGGAATAAAAAATTAAAGTGGTGGATGTTCATTTCAAGAGTTACAAACACGTTGCAATATAGGGGTGTTTACGGTTCGGTTTGATCGGTTTTTTATTAAAACCAAAATCAAACCAATTTAATCGGTTTTTAAAATTTTAAAACCAAAACCAAAGCCAAACCAAATTAAATACAAACCATCATTTTGATTGTTGTTGGTTTGGTTCGGTTTGGTTCGATTTTTCGGTTCTTAGTAAGCTAATGATAAGTCGATAATATTAAAACAACGCTAGACAACAATCTGAAAATAATTTGTCCAATTTATTCTTTTTATATATTTATTTGAGAACTGAAAGTTTATTTACATGTTTATATGAAAAGAATGAACAAAAAACAAGCTAAAAATTTGCTTTCTGAAGCTTTAACCATTGTTGTCTTGCAATTTGAATGTGCTTTCTTTACTCTTGTAGTGATTTTTTTAAACTCTTCTTTTAGGCAAAAGTATGTACGGATGGTTAGAGAATTAAAGTCTATTAATGAAAAGAAAATTGGTCGAATCCTATTGTTTTGGGCTTAGACAATCTTTTAAGATATAACAGGATAAACCAAAATTCAAAATAACAATTAAAATTATTAACAAAAGATATTATATTGTATATAAATAATTATTAAATTTTATATATAATTAATCGGTTTGGTTCGGTTTATTTTACTGTTTTTTAAAATACAACCAAAACCAAACCAAATATTATCGATTTTTAAAATTTAAAACCAAAACCAATCCAAATGAAAAAAAATATCGGTTTACTTAATCGGTTTGGATCGGTTTTCCGTCAAACCGTGAACATCCCTACATTGCATAAGAGATTTTTTTTAAAAAATAAAATATTTAGATTATTATTTAAAAGGATATTTTGATAATTCAACTTTTAAATTTAGGGCTTCTCACTTTTATAATAATATAGATTATAGATAAATAATTAAGTTGATAAATTTGGAAACTATTTTAACAATACAAACAAAGTTTATCATTGCAGTTCCCCTCTTCTCGTTATCGCTAGCCACCATCCTAAAGTAAAGGCTTTTTTTGCCACCACTGTGCCTACTTTGTCGCATCGTCGATGGCCCCCATCCCCACATAAAGAATCTCATCGTTGTTGCTTGTCCGTCCGCTGACTAATTTTTCTCTGTCTCACCATCACCAGCCGTTATTTCACGGTAAGATAATTGATCTTCTTTTTAGCTTTGTTGAGATGATTAGCACTGTCTGATAAGTATGAATGGAGAAAATGACAATTGTTGTCCCAATACCCAACTCCTCTTTTCTGTAATTAACCCTAATTTTTTATTTGTAAATTATCGAGGGTAATTGGATTGCTCCTTATTATTTGATGTGGGTTATTAATTGTAGATTAGGGAATTAGGAATACGAATTTGGAGAGATGCGAGAGAGTTGAAGAAAGAGAGTTTGTGTCAAAGGGGAGAATTTTATAGTGAAACCTTTGGACAAAGAAGTATATTATGGAAGGTATACGATTATTTTATGAACATGGTATGTTTATTCTTTCCATTTAAGAGAAGTGGGTCTCTCTTTTCTTTGATTTATGCTTTGTATTGTAGCTTTATGGGGTTTATCATGATTGGAATGAAGGTCCTAAAAAGGAATTAGGTGCAAGTTGATATTATTTCTTGCAAGTAGATACAAATTTGGACTAATTCTACTTTAACTTGGAATAAGAATCAAAAAATGAGGGGAGATTGCCCGATGAAGATATGAACAGATTCGTTCAACAACAACAACAACCCAGTATAATCCCACTTAGTGGGGTCTGGGGATGGTAGTGTGTACGCAGATCTTACCCCTACCCCTGGGTAGAGAGGCTGTTTCCAAATAGACCCCCGGCATCCTTCCCTCCAAGAACTTCCCACCTTGCTCTTGGGGAGACTCGAACTCACAACTTCTCGGTTGGAAGTGGGGGTTGCTTACCATCAGAGCAACCCCTCTTGTCAGATTCGTTCAAAGTGCAGTAAATTAACCAAGATTATTTCCTCCAATCATTTGAAAATAGTGGAATTCTCCCTTTAGTAAAAGTTTGATAGGTATATATGTGTCAAGACCCCGTCACGACCCCATACCAGAACTGGTCGTAATGGCACCTCTCGTAAAACAAGGCCAGCCGATACAAATCCCCAAACCAATTAACAATTATAATCATTCATAATCAAGTCATTAATAAGTGATAAATCCTAAAATAGAGTGAAATAGAACAAATGAGAAAACAAACACATCCCGACATCGGGGTGTCACTAGTCATGAGCATCTAAAATCCGTTTAAGAGTATGAAAAGACAATATAGTCTAACATGCAGCTAGAACAAACGAAATAAAAGTAGGAATGAGAAACACTGGGCTGCGAACGCCGAGCAGCTACCTAGTTAACTCCAAACAAGCCTGCTAGAAGCAAATCAGCCCTCGTTAGCATGACCCGAGACTCCTGAATCTGCACACAGGGGTGCATGGAGTAAAGTGAGTATGCCAACTCAGTAAGTAATAAAAGTAAAGGCAACTGAGCGGTAAGAAAACACGTAAATACACAGCAAAATGCTACAATGAGTCAGTGTAAAACTAGCACAATACAGTAAAACAGTAAAAACACATAAAAACTTCTTAGTTTAGTAAAACCTCTTTAAAACATCTTTCAGCAGTTCAAATGAGTGAATGAAAACAGGTATAAAAGATAGAAACACAAATCAGCCCATCGAGGAAAATACCAACAGAAACCAGCCCCCGGGCTATCCCGCAATCACTCGTATCAGCCCCTCGGGCAATAACATAGAACAACATCAGCCCATCGGGCTATATCAAATCACAAACTGGGTACCCGCACTTACTGGGGGTGTACAGACTCCAGGAGGGGGCCCTTATGTCCCAAGCGCAAAAAAAAAACCATCTCGTGGCATAATCAACAGGCTCTCAGCCTCATATCAATCACAAGCCACCTCGTGACATAATAAATCTAGCCCTCGGCCTCTCATATATCACAAGCAGTACCACATATTGTGGTGCGCAGCCCGATTCCATAGTATCCTCACAACACAGGCCCTCGACCTTACTCAGTTAGAATCTCACAAGCCACACGGGCAACAGTAAAATATGATGTTCAGCCAAAATATCATTTAAAATATCAAAAACGAGTAAAGATGGCTGAGCTGTGAAAATAGTAGAATATATCATGACTGAATACAAATACTAAGTCAAAGCACTAAGGAATAGTAGTAAAATCCCCTAAGGATCCAAACAGTTGGCACGAGGCCCAAATATAGCATCCAGCCCAAAACATGATGATAGCAAACTGTTTTCAATCAAATACGCAGTTAAACAGTCATATGGGGCGGACTAAGTCACAATCCCCAACGGTGCACGATGCAACACTCGTCCTCTAGCGTGTGCATTACCTCAAAATAGCACAACGATGTGAAATTCAGGGTTTCATACCCTCAGGACAATATTTACAATCATTACTTACCTTTATCCGATCCAAACTCTAGCCCGCGATTTCTTTGCCTCTCGTCTCGGCCTCAACTCGCATCGAATCTAACCAAAATCAGAATCATGACATCAAAATATGCTAAGGGAACAAAGCCCATGCAAAATTAATCAAATTATGACATGAATCCCGAAATTAACCAAATCCGACCCCGAGCCCACATCTCGGAATCCGACAAAATTAACATCAATGGAATCTTTATCTTCCCACGAGTTCATGCATCTCAAATTTACCAAAATCCAACCACAAATAACCCCTCAAATTCCAAATTCTAGGTCTCCAATTCCAAGCCCTAGTTTCTTTAATATTTACCCACAATTTCCATAAATTTCAAGCCTAATCAATGAAATAACACTATAGGAATGAGTTGTAGGTCAAAAATATTACCTCAATGAAGTTCCATCTTAAAAATCTCCCAAAAATCGTTTTAAAAATGTGAAGAAGCTCTAAAAATCGCGAAGGATGGAATATATATACTTTCTGACCTAGGGATTCCACACATGCGGTCCATATTCTGCTTCTGCGGAATTGCTTCTGTGGTCTAACCCACTGATAACTAGGGATTTTAGTTCATTTTACACTCCTTTTCACTTGAGTTTTGAGTAAAAATATATACAAAATAGTCCCAAAGGCTTACATGTCGTACTTGTTTGCAGGGTTTGATAAAAAAGGTGACAACTAGTCAAAATCAGCTAAAAAGGAGTGAAACACGCACAAGTACAAGGACTAGTCCAAGCACAGTTGAAACAAGACCCACTGCACAAAATGGGGTGCGGCCGCAGTGAGGAGATTCAAAGAGTGCTGATTCCGGAAACCCAAGCAGTACGGCCGCAAAGCATTTCGTGCGGACCGCACTGGACTCACCGCGGCCGCATTCGATATTGTGCGGTCCTCAAAGAAGGAGTTCAGAGAGTTGAAGATTTGGAGCTACTGGCCAATGCACTCCGCGGTCCTTTTTATGCGGACCGCAACAGAAGCCACCGCGGCCGCGGTGCATTTTATGCGGCCTGCGGTGGCCAAGTTCAGAGAGCAGAGTTTAAAGCCAAGAAGCCTCATTGTGGCTGCACTCAATTTTGTGCGGACCGCACTATTCCCCGCAGGGGTATTTTTGTCCAAAAATTTTGGCCTAGTGTAAATACTTTCTTTTCACATTTTTAGTTCATCTTTTATAATCTGAGTTGGGGCTGAGCACGTGAACGAGTCTTTTGTTCCTTTTTGAGTAATTTTGGGCTACTAATACGCTGAATCTCTATTATCTTAGTTTGTAATTAATTATTATGGTTATTTCTTTATCTAATTTCTTATTTTCTTCTCTAATTATGAGTAGCTAGACCCATTAGCTAGGGTTGTGGCTCAACTCTAGTGTGGGTATTTGATGGGTCATGAATTTTAAGGCTTGAATGTGTATGGGTGTTTGATATTCGGACCAATTTATGTTTTCCATGTTGAATTAGTGGTTGCAAACACTAATTTATGCCTTTGTGACTTGAGTTCTTCTTGAGAAAGAGAACTTGAGTCTAGGAAATTTGGTCCAACAAGAAATTGGGGCGTATTCAAGAGATTGATAGCCCTAATTAAAGGGCTAAACCTAGAGATAGTAATATCCGACTTGAACCTCAATTGCTTGCTCAATTGTAATACCCAATTGGTCTTGAGAAAGTCAATATGGGCAAAATCACTCAAACTACCGAGAGGTATAGAGTGAGAACTTTCGTGCATTGGTTATATGGTAATTCCAATCATAACATCCTTGCATGAAACTTGAAAATCAGTCAAATATCCACCTAGGAGCGGGTCACTTCCCTAGTGCATCTTTAACCTATTAGAAAACCCTTTAGCAATTACTCTTAGCTTAATTTAGCATCGCATTAGCATAATATTAGAAGTAATCAAAAAAGACTAACTATGATTGGAAGTGCAATTAAGAGTAGTGCACATTTCTAGTTTTGATAGGAAACCAACTCCAACTTCTAGCTCCCTGTGGATTCGATCCCGACCTATTGGGGTAAAAGCTGCATCAGCCCGCTCTCTCCACTCTATAGTGGTGCAGGTTTGGCACCGATCACTTTTTGGCGCCGTTTTCGGGGAGCTAACGGTTTTGGCTATCTATCTTAATAGTTTTGTGTATTACTTTTCTTTCCTTTGTGTTACTAATATTTGTTTGACGCCAATTCAGGTACAAAATGGTGGCAAATAACAACAATGACCCTCTTGAAAATATGATCCCAGGGGAGGAGGTTGATGACAATAGTGAGTATGAGGTGCCTTTTGTGCCTCAAGCACAACGAAGAGGCCGCCAAGCCAATGCTAATGCCAATGAAAATATTTCAAACCCTCCCCTGCCACCTCCAAGAGTGGCCCCTCGAGTGCTTCCCAACCAAGGATACACCAGTGCAATTTTCCCACCCCGGATCCGGGCGGACAATTTCCAAATTACCAATGTGATGCTGACCTTGCTGGAGCAACGAAGATATTTCATGGGTGCTCCCGATCAAAATGCCTACAAGCACCTCAAGCGTTTTGTTGATACATGTTGGGGGAGCAAGCAAACCAACGTGTCCGAGGATGCCTTGCTGTTGAGACTTTTACCTTTCTCTCTTCTGGGGAAGGCATTTGACTGGTTGTAGAGACTCCCCAACCATTCTATCCATACCTGGGATGAGTTGGCGGATAAGTTCATTGCAAAGTTCTTCTCATCGGGGCACGTGACAACTTTGAGGGATGAAATCATAGCTTTCAAACAAGAGCCCAACAAACCACTACATAAAATTTGGGAGCGATACTGGACCATGGTTAAGGAATGCCCTTACAATTATATGACTGAGGCGATGATACAACAAACCTTCTATCGGGGCATTAACACAACAAATCAGTGAATAGTGAACCAATTAGCTAGGGGCAATTTTATGAACACGCCCTATGATCAATCTTGTGAGATTTTGGATGAGATAGCAGACACATCTTCCGCTTGGCAAAGTAGAGCAAACGTGCCACAGGGTGACCCCACGGTCATTCATTTGCACAAGGACCTCCATGATCATGGGCAGGCAATAGCAGGACTGACAACAACCATGAACCTTCTAGCAAAGGCACAGTTACAATAGGTGCAAGCTCCACGACAAGTTAATGCTATGGAGGGTGTCAATATGTTGGTGAACAAAAGAAGACAAAGAGGGTAACAAAACCAAGGGAATTCGGATCAATACAACCAAGATAGTGGTGGGTTCCAAGATGATGGGTGTGACAAGCAGAATGAAGAAGTGCAATACGTGAATAACTATCAAGGCCAAAGGAGCAATTTATGTAACCAACAACAACAATGGAGATCCCAAGGCAATTGGGGTAATCAACAACAAGGAAACAACAATTGGAATAATCAACAACAAGGGAACAACAATTGGGGAAACAACAATCAAAATCCTAATTGTGGCAATCAGAACAACAATCGGAACAATCAAGGAAACTGGGGTAATAACAACAATTGGGGTGGAAACAACAATCAGGGTGGATGGAACAACAACAATTAGGGAAATCAGGGGCAAGGCTTTCAAAGGCCCCCAATGTATCAACAATCGAGCAATCCACCACTGCCTTTTCCATCCCAAGGTCCTAGTTCATCCAACAATGACAAGGGGAGGATTGAAATGAAGTTTGAACAGATGATGAAAAAGAATGCTGACTCCGATGCGCGGTTGGCATCCCACAATACTTCAATCAGAAATTTGGAAGTTCAGCTAGGCCAAATCTCACAGTTGTCACACCTCCTTTTTCACTACATCCAGAAGGGTATAAAGGGAGTTTTTCCAATTAAAGTACAATCAAAACGGGATTATATTGAAAGATTTAGAGTCGCCACTTGGGATAATTAATGGTGTCCCAAGTCACCGGTTCAAATCCCAAGTGGAGGAAAGGTTGACTCTGTATTACAGTCCCCGAACCAGAACCGGGTAAGGAATTTTGTTAATTCGGGAGAAGGTGTTACGCATTCCCAAGTTTCGTGGTTCTAGCACAGTCGCTCAACTGTTATATTCAGCTTAATTATCTGATTTGAGAACATCTTGAACTTATGTGAAAATTTTAACTTTTAACTGCTTTTATTCATTTTTAAAGAAGATTGAATGTCGTTTAAAACATGTCTTTGGATTGCATCACATGAAATGCACCCGCAATCCGAAATACATTTTATTCAACATTTTAGGATTTGGATTTGGGTCACATGAAATGCACACCCGAGTTTAAGAAGGTAATATTATTAAAAGACGCACCTAAAGCAACTAACGCGTTGTTAACTTTGCGGGAGGCCATGTAAATTCACTAAATGGCACGACCCGAGTTCTAAGGATTTTAAAGAAAATTATTAAAGAGGGCCTCACATTTGTGTTATTATTTGGCGTGGCGCACCTCAAATTATTTTAACTTGAAGGTCTCTAAACTAATTCATGAGGGCCATACACTATGAATTATCTAATTATGGCTCGCCTCCAATTTAATCCTAAAAACCCAGTAGATTGATTAAAGACGGTTTTAAAAAGTAGTAATTACTCTAAACCAAAGTCCAAACCCAATTTGTTTAATGGAAAGAGCCAACAACAATGAGGCTCAGTTTGCATTATTGCGAAGCCTGGCCTGACGTGAGGCCCCCATAACCTGAACGAGATTGCAAGATTTCAAAGTTACTGATTTTAAAACAGCTTAAACTAGGCCCCGAGGTGAAGCCCAATTCTGAAAATGGTCCAATTTTGTATAACTAGGACTCAAGGTCGAGTCCCTTTGATTACACAAAACCCACGTCGAGATTCAAGAATACAAGCAGATCTGTATCAGATTTCAACCATTTAAGCAATAAGATAGAAGATGAAAAATCACTAAACAACAAATACCTTTTTAACAGAGACATTTCCCAAATTCAATTATTCTAGTGACACCAATTATACAGTAGGACACCTCATTTAAAAACTCACACTAATTTACTTCTAAAACATGAGAGCTTGAACCTCAATCCAAACTCATGAATCCTGTAGATAAGTTAACATTATGCAACCATAATCTTAAGTACCTAATTTTAACTGATAGTAATTTTAACTGAAATATAAGGTGAGAAAAATTCACAATCAGTACATATGATACCATTTAGCATGGCCGAATGTACAAAGCTAGCTACTAATTCGACTAACAGGCCATTTCAACTTCAAATCAGCTATGAGATATCCAGCCAGAAGTTGAGTCCCCCTTAATTACAAAAGTTCAATTCTCAACAGAGTATTTATCAGCCAACAACAAAATACAGTGCGCCATAGAACTCATAACAAACAAGCAAAACAATGTAAAACTAAACTACAGATCAAAAGAAGTTGTGACTATGCTCAAAGCTTCAGATTCTTATTTCAACTTCAAATCAGGCCTTACATAAGGTGATATGTGGAAGTATGTACCTGGAAAATGAGAAGAAACAAAGCGAGGTGATCAGAGTTCGAGCAGCAGTAGAAATGAAGCAGAAATCAGCCTCAGATCCAATACAACAGCAACCAAAACCAAGCAGCTTCTAACCTAAGCTTAAACAGACTTGAATTCAATTTATAAATCCCAAACTCGAATTGAAACAAGACTCCAAACACCAAGTTCAGCTCAAAATCAGTATTTAAAACACCAAACTAAACCATTTTTTTACCCTAGATAAATCATGGACGACTTCAGAAATGAGAAACTTCATATCAAAGTCCAATGGAACAATATTTCACTGAAGTTTTCAGTCATTTTTTTTGTATTTTCTGATTTTTCTATTCAATCTTCGATGAAACAGTAATTTGTGCAGCTTTCTATATTTTCTGCATCTACAGCTCTTTTTCCCTCTCAGATTTTTCAGAATGTTCAAAGCTGCCCTCAAATGAAAGGAAGAAGGTCTTTATACAGGCATGCCTAGGGCAACCCTGGTTCAACTAATCAATTCCCTTTCTATCCTTTTTTTGTTATTTTATCCTTTTTTACCCCTCTAAAGAATCTGAAAATCACTCCTCCTAACAGACTTATGTTTATCCTCACCCCTAGAAGCTTCTTCCTAGCAGAAATGATTCTTTCCCCAACCTAGAATTCCTGAATTGCCATTTACCTGATTAGTTATTACAGCCATTACCTGACCCCTAAGACCCCTAAAGTTTTTTAGATAGACAATTGAACTCTAAACCTCTTACAATATGACAAACGGGATTAATCAAACACTAAGGCTTCACACGGATCAAACTATGAACCATTCTTAAAAAAAATACAGAAAATCAACTGGAAAACAAATTGAAACATGAATCAAGTAAACAGCACTCACAGGACCATTTAATGAGTAATTTAAATAGACCTAAGCCTACATTAATCAACACAGAACATTCGAACTTGTTAACCACTAACAAAGCATAAAGTTCGAGATTCAACAGTTCTATTAACAGGAGAAACAGGCGTAGAAATTAATTCAAAAAGAGTCTGCGCATGAACTTCAAATCAAAGGAAAAGGGTAAGGAAGAAGATGAATTGAAACTGACATAAAAACTAAAGGAAGTGAAGAATTGCTTACCTTATTTGGAAAGACTCAACAACAGACATCGAACCTTTGATTTTCGCCTTTAATAATGTCACTCACTTGCTCTTAATAAGAGCAAGTAAATAGCATTATCGAGGGACGAACCAAAAATACCTCGAATAATCTTCATGCAACAGGGGTCAGGACCCTGAACACTAGACCTAAAATTCGAACAATTTGGGGGGCTTTTGAGAGGAATTGAACATAGATTAGTGGAGAGGAAGTGTTGAAGGTTCAAGGGTGTGATTTTGAGGTTGAGTGGGGCTGCCACCGGAGGAACTGTGGTGGCACTAGGGTTTGCAGCTTCTGATCATGATTCGAGAGGTTTGGGTGGGATTCGAAGGAAAAGGGGTGTGGATTTGGAATGAGGAGAAGGATAGGAAGCTAGGGTATAATTTTGGTGGCGATTGGAGACTTGCCGTCGCCGTAGGCGATTTTAGGCGGCGGAGACGGAGGGTCTCTGATGAGGGTGTGGAGATGATGAGAGGGCGGTAGGAGGGGCGTTCAGACACTTTTATACCTAAGTGTCCTAGCATCTCATCCGTTGGATCAATCAACCTCGACGGTTGGGATCAATAGGAGAGCAATACGACATCATTTGGTTAATTAAAGGAGATGGACTAGGTCGGGGAGTTTGGGCTGGACTGGGGTGAAGGTTTAATGATTGGGCTGGGGAAAATCAAGAAGAATTTGAACTGGGCCAGAAAAACAAAAGGATTCAGCCCAAAAATCTGCACTCTCATTTCTTTTGTTTTCATTTTTTTAATTTCTTTTAAATTAAAACTAAAAATAACACCTAAATTAATTCCTAGTCAAATTATTTTCAAATTAGATTAATTACTACAACTAATACTTACTGCAACTAATTAAAACCAAATTAAACGGAAACTACCAAAATTCAAAGATTAAAATTAAAAGTGCAAAAATAACCAATTTTTGTGATTTTTTCAATTCTTATAAAATAACTAATTTACTATTTAATTCAAAAATGCAAAGTTGAATCCTAAAATGCAAATGCAATATTTTTTTTTGTATTTTCTCACTAATTAAAATGCACAAGCAAAAATGCAAATAATTAATAGAAAATACCACGAAAATCCACAAAATTGCAATCACTGAAAGAAATTGTTTTGTTCTGAATTTATGGGAGTAATTCATATAGGGCAAAAATCACGTGCTCACAGCTGCCCCTCTTTGCTCGAAAACACGAAAAGTTTTCGAGCAAAGATAAAGTGATCGGATACGAGTGATTTTTGCCCGTTTGAATACTCCGTGTGAAGCATTTTTGAAAGGGTTGACCGCACCCTGCTTCCGAGGTTGCCTACGTATTCTTGGCTAAAAAGAAATCAGGTCGGTGTAGTTCAGGAATGTCTGGTAGCTGGGAGTACCATGAAGCTGTGATTTCACTGTTACTGCTGCTGTTGCTGCTTACTGAACCCCCTTATTACACCATGTCAAAATAAAAAGAAGCTAGACTAAGCTATGATCTATGAATTACAAAAGTCTTATCTATGTCTTCAAACTTGATATTGTAGTTCTTACTGACTTGTATTCTTCCGGTGAAATTCCTTTGTTGTCGCCTTGAATTGCAATCTGAGATGTTTTCCCTTTCTCCAGGTGGATGCCTGACTGCTGAACTTTGAATTGTATTCCCTTGCTATCCAGGTGGGCGCCTGACTGCTGAATCATGAAATGTGTTCCCTTGTTCTCCAGGTGGGCTCCTGATTGCTGATCTTGAAATGTATTCCCTTGTTCTCCTGGTGGGCTTCTGACTTCAACAAAATAGACAACAACAAAAAATTTCTGCCTCAGTTTGGTGACTAGGCAGAGATGTGAGTGTAAAACTAAATCATATTACCAAATATTACCAAGAATTGAAAGTTAAAACTTGAATTGTACTTCCCTTGTTCTCCAGGTGGGCTCCTGATTGCTAAACTTGAAATGTATTCCCTTGTTCTCCAGGTGGGCTCCTGACTTCAACAAAATAGACAAACAAAGAAAATTTGTTGCCCCAGTTTGGTGGTTGGGCGCATCATGTTACCAAATATTACTAAAAATTTGAAAGCTAAAACTTGAATTCTACTTCCTTTGTTCTCCAGGTGGGCTCCTGATTGCTGAACTTGAAATGTATTCCTTTGTTCTCCAGGTGGGCTCCTAACTGTTGCACTTGAAATGTATTCCCTTGTTCTCCAGGTAGGCTCCTGACTGCTAAACTTGAAATGTATTCCCTTGTTCTCCAGGTGGGCTCCTGCCTGCTAAAACTTGAAATGTATACCTCTGTTCTTCAGGCGGGCTCCTCTGTTCTTCAAGCGGGCTCCTGACTCCTAAAACTTGAATGTATTCCTCTGTTCTCCAGGCGGGCTCCTGACTGCTAAAACTTGAAATGTTTCCTCTCTTCTCCAGGCGGGCTCCTGACTGCTAAAACTTGAAATGTATACCTCTGTTCTCTAGGCGGGCTCATGACTGCTAAAACTTGAAATGTATTCCTCTGTTCTCCAGGCGGGCTCCCGACTTCAACAAAACAGATACAACAAAGAAAATCTCTTGCCCCCGTTTGGTGGCTGGGCATCATATTACCAGATATTATTAAGAATTTGAAAACTAAAACTTGAAATGTATACCTCTGTTCTCCAGGCGGGCTCCTGACTGCTAAAACTTGAAATGTGTACCTCTGTTCTCCAGGCGGGCTCCTGACTGCTAAAACTTGAAATGTATTTTCTCTGTTCTCCAGGCAGGCTCCTCTGTTCTTCAGGCGGGCTCCTGACTGCTAAAACTTGAATGTATTCATCTGTTCTCCAGGCGGGCTCCTAATTGCTAAAACTTGAAATGTATTCCTCTGTTCTTCAGGCGGGCTCCTGACTTAAACAAAAATAGACAAGACAAAGAAAAAAATTTGCCAGTTTCAATCAAAGAGAAATTTTGTCAGTTTAAAATGGTGGTTAGTTTATGGCATTCTTGTTGAAGATGTCTCCGCTGCTGTGTTTTGCTTTGACCTGCTTCCCGAACTGACCCTGAACCGCTTGACTTTCTGACTGACTTTAAAACCCCATGACCTTTGATGACCCGAGTGTTTTATACCCAGACTGTTGTTTCACATCTCTGACCCCTTTTATCCGAAACTTTGCATCTCCCATAAAATTACCCAACCAACCCACCGATGAAACTTCTGGTGACCCCTTGTATCTTACTTTGCATCAAGCCACCTTTGGTACGTTCTGGACCCACTGTGCTTTGCAATTGGGAAATTGGTAGTGAGCCTTGACATCCCTTCTTTTTTGAACAAAACTAACATTGACATATCTTAGAGAAACAAACCCCAAAAGGAATGAAATGTAATGACCTTGAGAGTTAAGGATAAAGAGAATCCAAAACCGGACGACCTACAAACAGGAAAGAAAAGGAAAAAAGACTTATCTGAGTGGAACAGCTGGTACCATTGATCATGACATGCATTTCGGACTAATCGGCCCAATCCGTCACACCAATCAACTTTCAATTGCCACGCTTTGATGCCCCAGAATTCCATACCTTGATTTCTTCAACCGAACCCTAACCTTGTTCATCCTGCGGTGTCCTGAACGGTTTTCACCCACAGACCTCTCTTACTTGAAAACTCACTTTCACCTTAAGGTGCCCGCTAGGGTTTTCACCAATAAGGCTCTCTCATTTGTGATTTCTCTCAACTCACTTTCTCCTTATGGTTCCCGTGAGGGTTTTCACCAATAAGACTCTCTCATTTTTTATTTCTTTTAGCTCATGTCGCCTTACGGTTCCCATGAGGGTTTTCACGATAAGACTCTCTCATTTTCATCATTTTTCTGCTTGGACCAGAGTGTTACCCCTGACATGAATCACCTCTTCATGCTTGACTGGGCATTTCTTGAAGACTGGTCAGAAGGTCTTTCTTTGGACCGTAATGTAGGCTTTTGGATAGGATTAGAAAGAAAGAGTATCAAAGGCTCAAAACAATTCAAATGGGTTCAAAATTACAACTTTCGGAATCAAATCTCTTGCACAACCGCAACTTCTACCCCAGTTTCTCACTTGGGGACTTTTGAATTTTTATTGTGATGGGACCGAACCGTGAGGCTGCCTACGTATCCTTAAAAGGAATCAGGTCGAACGTAGTTCATGTCATAAAAATTACTTTGCTATTGTTTTTTCTTCTTCTTATTTTCTTTTTCTTTTCTTTTCTTTTCTTTTTCTTTTTCTTTTTCTTTTTCTTTTTCATTTTCTTCTCTCTCTCTTTTCATTGTTTTCCTTCTCTTTTTCCTTCACTTACTTTCCATGCTTGTGCTTACGAGTTTTGTTATTGATTCCAAAAGAGGGATATGAAAGAAAATAAATGAGGCTCAAAGGGGTAACAAAGGATAAAGTGTTTAGATAGCAGAACAAAATGCCTTCGTCATTCCAATCTTCAAAATATGTCAAGTACAAGCAAATACAATTAATTCAAAGGAAATCATACATAATATCTCTTGACCGCATCGGAATTGATGGCCATTTCAATACACTTGCCTTCTATGTCTGTCAAATACAAAGCACCATTGGACAACACTCTTGTCACGATGAACGGCCCTTGCCAATTTGGGGCGAACTTGCCTTTGGCCTCATCTTGATGCGGAAGAATACGCCTCAATACTTGTTGACCCACTTCAAACTTTCGCGGGCGCACCTTCTTATTATATGCTCTAGCCATTCTTTGTTGATATAACTGACCATGACACACTGCTGCCAATATTTTCTCATCGATCAAACTCAATTGCTCCAAATGGGATTTGACCCATTCATCATCATCAATTTCAGCTTCCACAACAATCCGAAGGGACGGAATTTCCACCTCTGCAGGTATTACTGCCTCGGTACCATACACCAATGAATAAGGAGTCGCCCCTATGAAGTACGGACAATAGTGTGATAACCCAGCAATGCAAAAGGCAACTTTTCATGCCACTGTCTAGAACTCTCTACCATTTTCCGGAGTATCTTCTTTATGTTCTTGTTGGCAGCTTCAACCACTCCATTTGCCTTGGGGCAGTAAGGGGTGGAATTACGATGTGTAATCTTGAATTGCTAACATACCTCTTTCATCAGATGACTATTGAGATTAGCCCCATTGTCTGTAATGATCACCTTTGGTATCCCAAACCGACAAATGATATTCGATTGCACAAAATCAGCCACTGCCTTCTTGGTTACAGACTTGAAAATTTTGGCCTCAACCCACTTGGTGAAATAGTCAATGGCCACCAGAATAAACCTATGCCCATTTGATGTTGTTGGCTCAAGTGGCCCAATGACATCCATGCCCCATGCAATGAAAGGCCATGGTGCAGACATTGTGTGCAATTCCAATGGTGGAGAGTGGATCAAATCTCCATGCACTTGACACTAGTGACACTTGCGCACAAAGCTGATACAATCTCGCTCCATAGTAAGCCAATAATAACCTGCTTGGAGAATCTTCTTTGCTAGCACGTACCCACTTATATGTGGTCCACAAACTCCCGCATGTACTTCGGTCATGATAACTGTGGCCTGATTAGCATCTATGCACCTCAACAACCCAAGATTTGGAGTTCTTTTGTACAATACCACTCCACTGAACAAAAATCCACTTGCCAAACGTCGAATTGCTCTCTTTTATTCCCCTGTGGCCTGTATTGGATACACTCCCATTCTAAGGTATTCTTTAATATCATGGAACCATGGCTCACCATCAAGTTTTTTTTCCACCATATTATAGTAGGCATGCTGATCGCGGACCTGAATCTGCAAAGGATCCACATAGGCTTTATCTGGATAATGCAACATTGACGCCAACGTGGCCAAAGCATCGGCAACTTCATTATGTATCCTTGGAATATGCCTGAATTCTATTGATTGAAACTGTTGACAAAGATCATGCAAACATTGTCTGTACGGTATAAGCTTCAAATCTCGTGTTTCCCATTCTCCTAGAATCTAGTGTACCAGAAGGTCCGAGTCACCCATGACCAAGACTTCCTGGACACCCATATCCACAGCTAACCTCAAACCCAAGATGCATGCCTCATACTCAGCCATGTTATTAGTACAATAAAAACGAAGTTGAGCCGTAACAGGGTAGTGCTGCCCTGTCTGAGAAATAAGTACCGCTCCTATCCCAACACCTTTAATATTGGAAGCCCCATCAAAGAAAAGTTTCCATCCCGGCTTCTCAACTTGTTCCACCTCATCAACGTGCATTACCTCTTTGTCGGGGAAGTATGTCTTCAAAGGTTCATATTCTTCATCTACTGGATTATCAGCCAAATGGTCAGCCAACGCTTGTGCCTTCATTGCAGTTCGGGTCACATAGACAATGTCGAACTCCGTAAGCAAGATTTGCCACTTTGCGAGCCTTCTTGTGGGCATAGGCTTCTGAAAATGTACTTTAACGGATCCAACTGAGAGATGAGGTAAATGGTATACGATGACAGGTAATGTTTCAACTTCTGCGCTACCCAAGTTAGAGCGCAACACATCCTCTCAAGCTGAGTATACTTAACCTCGTAAGCTGTGAACTTCTTGCTGAGGTAGTATATGGCCTGCTCTTTATTTCCAGTGATGTCGTGCTGACCTAACACACATCCAAACGAGTTGTCCAAAACCGTCAAATACAGAATCAAAGGCCTCCCTAGTTCTGGCGGGACAAACACTGGTGGGTTTGACAGATACACCTTTATCTTATCAGATACTTCTTGACATTCATCTGTCCACTTGATTGCAACATCCTTCTTTAATAGTTTGAAGATGGGCTCACAAGTTGTCGTAAGTTGAGCGATAAACCTGCTGATGTAATTCAATCTCCCTAACAGACTCATCACCTCATTCTTGTTCTTCGGAGGTGGCAATTCTTGGATGGCTTTGATTTTGATGGGTCCAATTCAATACCTCGACGGCTGACTATAAATCCCAACAATTTTCTAGATGGAACACTGAAAGCACATTTCGCAGGATTGAGCTTGAGATTGTACCTGCGAAGCCTTTGGAAGAACTTTCTTAGATCCCGGACGTGGTCAGACTGCTTCCTGGTCTTTATAATTACATCATCAACATATACCTCGATCTCCCTATGTATCATGTCGTGGAATATCATTGTCATTGCTCTCATGTAGGTTGCCCTAGCATTTTTCAACCCAAATGGCATGACCCTGTAGCAGTACGTTCCCCATGGCGTGATGAATGTTGTCTTTTCTGCATCTTCCTCATCCATTAAGATCTGGTGATAGCCCACATAACAATCCACAAAAGGACCAATCTCATGTTTAGCACAATTGTCAATCAATATATAGATGTTTGGCAGTGGGAAATTGTCCTTTGGGCTCGCCTTGTTGAGATCACGGTAATCAACGCACACCCTGGTCTTTCCATCCTTCTTTGGCACAGGCACAACATTAGCTAACCAGGTGGGATACCACGTGACCTGGATGACCTTTGCATCAAACTGCTTGGTAACTTTTTCTTTGATCTTCACACTTATATCAGTTTTAAATTTCCTCAGCTTCTGGTTGACAGGAGGGAATGCTGGGTCGGTGGGCAATTTGTGAACCACCAATTCAGTGCTTAAACCCGGCATGTCTTCATATGACCATGCAAAAACATCTTTGTACTCAAACAATGCCTTAATTATCTCCTCTCTGAGTTGTGGTTCAAGATGGACACTTATTTTAGTTTCTTGGAAATTATCTTGATCCCCTAAGTTGATTGCTTCTGTATCATTCAGGTTAGGTTTGGGTTTTTCCTCAAAATGGCTTAATTCTTTACTGATCTCCTCGAAAGCCTCTTCATCATCATATTCCACTTCATCATCACACTCAATTTTTAGTATTATTATTTCAAAATTAGATTGGCATTTAAGATTGGGCCGGAGATTCCTCATGCATGTCATGTCATTGAAACCAGCATAAAAGGAACTATACAAGAAAGAAAGGAAAAATAAAAATATCAGGAATGAAAAGAATGGAAATTGAATTTCATTGAAATTTAAAGATAACAAGGTTTAACTCATCCAAACGGACGGAACATATCATCTAAATTACAACCCTGGAAATAATCCAGATTAAACTGAAAGAAAATCAAAGCCGACTACCACGACTCCCTTCGAGTAGGAAGAGGAGTAGCTTCCCAATTGTTGATCTTTGCACAGGGCCCCACAAATTGCACATCTGCCTTGCTTGATCCTTTTCCAGCTTCCACCATATTTACCTCGTTGAAAAACCTCTCGAACCCTTTATCCAAATCTCCATCTGCATCGATCAATAAACCTGAAACCGTTGATATTGGGCGTTTTCTGGCACTAGGCTTGACAAATAATCTGGACAGCCGCGGGATGGGCTTTGGAAGAACACATGCTCTTTGTTTCAGCTTTTTGGCTTGCCTTATGTCCGTAGTTGTAGGCTTGAATCCCAAACCAAAAGTATCCAAGTTTTTAGGAAAAGACACTGGCTGTACGATGCCCTGCAGAGAAGCACCCAAACCCTTGCCAGATACGAAACCATTCTTCAACATCTTTGAAGCCACAATAACTGATGCGATTGCTACTTTAGGGATTGGAACACACTCACCTTCTAGGATTTTTCCAACTAATACCGTGTCAAAGACCAGATATACCCATGGACCCTTGTCGTCTTCAGCTTCGATGAAAGGTACAATGGCATCACCCAGGGCACACAGATTATCCTCGCCGTGTACCACAATTTCATGTCTGTCTCATTCAAATTTAACCATCTGGTGCAAGGTGGAAGGCACTGCCTTGGTTGCATGAATCCAGGGTCGCCTTAGCAAAAGATTGTAAGAAACTGCCACATCCAACACCTGAAATTCCATAGTGAAATCGACAGGCCCTATCGTCAATTCTAGTATTATATCACCCACTAAATCTTTGCCCCACCATCTAACCCTCGAACAAAAATGTTGTTTTTGCAAATTTTATCATCATCCACTTTCATCTTGTTCAGCGTGGAGAGAGGGAAAATGTTTGCACTAAACCCATTGTCAACCAAAACTCGAGTAACCACAGATTCTTCGCATTTCACTGTCATATAAAGGGCCCTATTATGCTCAGTACCCTCCACGGGCAACTCATCATCAGAGAAGGTAACTTTGTTCACCTCGAATATTTTGTTTGCAATCTTTTCCAAATGGTTTACAGAGATCTTGTCAGGGATGCGGGCCTCATTCAAGATTTTCATCAATGCCCGATGGTGCTCGTCCGAGTGGATTAGCAATGAGAGCAATGAAATTTGGCAAGGGTTTTCCTTAACTTCTCTATGATGGAATAGTCCTGCACCTTCATCTTCTTCAAGAATTCTTCTGTCTCTTCTTCGGTCACAACTTTCTTTACCAACACTGAGTTGTCTTTGGAGGTTTTGGCTTTTCTTAACTCCTCGGGGGCAAAGAATCTCCTCAAGCAAGTCAGACCATGGGTTTCGCAAACTTCTTCTTTAAATTTTTTCCCTTTGTAAACCACGGACATTCGACCATAGTTCCAAGGGACGGCCTTGGTGCTAACTATTGGCAGTTGGGTTACCGGTTTGAGAATGACCGGTTCTGTGCGAGCACCTTCCACAACCACAACAGGCTTGCTTAATGCTCTTGGTACCACCATTTTTGCTATCCTCTGTTTTTCTGCAACACCGCTTGAGGGTTCTTTTTCAATTGCCACAACTGGTTCACTATCTGTTCCTTTCACCTTAATCAATGACTTCCCGCTACTTGATTCCCTACTCGGCTTGACTTTACTGGACCTGATCATCATTACAGTCTGTGAGAGCTTCTTAGGCTCTCCTCCTTTTTGCACTATCTCAATCATATTGGTCTTATGATGGGCCGACAATGGATTATGGTTGATATTAGGCACCTCTGGGACCTGAACCTCGATCCGACAGGTGTCAATGAGCTCTTGAATGGCTGTCTTCAACTTCCAGCATTTCTCTGTGTCATGCCCCAGGGCCCCTGAACAATATTCACAACTTAACGAGTGGTCAAGATTTCTCGGAAGGGGATTTGGCAACTTAGGCTCAATCGGACTCAACATTCCCAACTGTCTCAACCTGTGGAATAGACTGGTATATGATTCTCCCAATGGAGTGAAAGTCTTATGCTTCTGCGTCCTCTCATTCTTGAAGGTTTGGTTAAGCTGGAAACCTGCTCCATGGGGATTTCTGTAGGCTTTTGGGGGTGGGTAAGTGTTTTGGGGAGCTGGGTAAGTATTTTGTGGGGTTGGCACACGCCATTGCGCGTGGGAAGGAGGTTGAGGATATGTTTGTGCATGATAGACATAGAAGTGGGGATCTGGAGGTGGGTAGTAGTGTTGTGGTGGGCTATATAGAGTGTGGGGGTAAGTTTGGGGGTGGGGTCGAGGCTGGTTATAGTAAGGTGACGGGCCCCTGGACCAAATTCTTGACTCAACTACCGCAAAGTCCTCTTTCTTCTTCTTTCCCAATACGCCCCTAGTTCTGCTTTGAATGACCTGGGTGGTTGCTTTGATTGTTGAATAACTCATGATCTTGTTGGTCTTAAGTCCTTCCTCCACCATGCTTCCCATTTTCACCACTTCATTAAAAGATTTCCCTATTGCTGACACTAAGTAACCGAAATAAGTGGGCTCTAAGGCCTGCAAGAAATAATCAACCATTTCACTCTGTTTCATCGGAGGGTCAACCCTCGCTGCTTGCTCTCTCCAACGGAATCCATATTCTCTAAAACTTTCCTCGGGTTTCTTCTCAATCTTTGTCAGTGACAGACGGTCTGGAACAATTTCAAGATTGTACTGAAAATGACAGGCAAATGCTTGGGCCAGATCGTCCCAAGTGTACCACCGACCATGATCTTGTCGAGTGTACCGTTCCAAACTGAGCCACTTAAACTTTGACTGAAATATGCCATCAGTAATTCATCTCTTCCACCTGCCCCTCTCATCTTGCTACAAAAACCTCTCAGGTGCGCTACTGGATCACCATGCCCGTCATATAAATCAAACTTGGGCAGCTTGAACCCTGCTGGTAATTGGACATCTAGGAACAGACATAGGTCTTTATAGGCCACTCTTACTTATCCACCTAGCCCCTGTAGATTCCTGTAGGATTGCTCCAAGCTTTTGACTTTCCTAACCATCTCCTCCGACTCAGAATTCTTAGGAGGCTTCTCATTTTTTGCCGAAAGATCAAAATGAGGAGTGTAAGAATATGGTTCTGGTGCTTTGAAGGTTGGTTTTGGGGGATAATAATGATTGTCTTGAGTCTGGAAAAGAGGCTCGCTGGAAGATCAGTGCAATGCAGCAGGTGAAGGTGCCACAAACACAGGAGTGGTTGGTGGGGGATGGTATGGGACTGGTTTAGGTGGTGGGGCTGGTGGTGTTTGGGAGGTGGTTCCATAGCATTGTTGGTAGGTAGGAAAGGCCGGGGATGAATTCACAGTGGGAGGATCTTGAGGTTGAGCCAACAGCGGGAAATAAGCAGGGTTGGCGGGATAAACCGGTGGTGGATGCCCCTTTACCCAGGCTTGATACATTTCGGCCATTTGTTGCTTCAGCTTATACATCTCTTCTTTCATCGCATTAACATCAACTTCTTCCATTTCTTTTGATGGGTCAACAATACTCGCCTCCAATTCTTGGTAAGTCATGTTCAACCTGCCTTTTGACCGAGTATTGTAGGAATGGATTGCTAGAATGCCAGAGCAACTAACCACCTGTCTGGACTCAACATCAACAACAATTTCGTTAGCGGTTAGAGCTTTAACAGATTGGTAGCCGCACATTTAAGGAATGAATGCACCTAAGCAGTTAGTCGTATGCATTTGCTCGACTGCTTGCGTCATCCCGATTTTTCCTTATTTCTATTTTGCGACTTCCTTTTCTTTTCTTCCCTCTCTTTTTCATTCTTGTTTTCTCTTTTGTTTCTATCCTCCCATACCTCTCTCTTGTTTTTCTGCTCTTACTTTTCTTTTTCTTTACTTTTCCTCTCGTGTTTTTCCTTTTTCGTTTTTCCTCTCTTCTTTTCCATTTTTTTTCTTCTTTTATTTTATTAGTTATGGTCGAATCCTATGGAGATTGCCTATGTATCATGATCCCGCATGAATCCGATCAAGAATAGTTCTTGCAAAATAAATGTAAAAGAGAAGCAAAATGTTTTGGGATTTTCAATTTTCATAGATAGCAAATACTTTGATTACAAAGATTCAAAACTAACAAATTAAAACAACTAACAGACTCTGACAAAAAGAAGAAATACAGACTCCAAAATCAACTATCATATTTCAAGAAAAGAAAATCCATACTCAAACAACTGACAGACTTTAGTGGAAAAGGAAATACGGACTCAATGACTGAAAAATCAAGAATACATTAAAGCTTCAACTATTGGGGCCCGCGGGGCATCATTCGGCCTCGCCATGGGCCTATGTGCAAGACTTCCTTGAAGTCGCTCCACATCGCTCATAACTTGACAAATAAAAATCATCACTGCAGCAAAGAAAGTGGTACGAGTCATACCCTCGCACGCTTGGCATTTCATGGTAATATAAACAGTGATAGCCCTAATCCTTTCTCTGATTCTGCCCTTTTCCTGAAGTAACCGCCCTATTTGCTGGTTCCGAGCTTCCAATACTTGGGAGTCGTGGAAATGGTGATCTTGTAATTGTTGTATTTCTCTCTCCATTTCAGCCATCAGCTTATAGCAATGCTCCCTATCGGCCTTGAAATCTTTAACCCGCAGGGCTGCCTTATCCTCAAGAGTAGTCACCTTTCTTCTCAGGCTAGTGATGGTCCTTTCATAATTTCTCTTCATTTGCTGCACAAATCGTGCTCGTTCTTCTGCTTTCTTTGTCCACTATGCCCGGACTTTTTCTAGATTATCTTCGGACTTTTCCAGGTCTTCCTGGCACTCGAGGACTTTCTTTTTTAGACCACTTATAAGTCTTTCATCAGCCTGACTTCTTTTCGGGTTATTGGCAGATGTTTTCATCTTTCTAACCTGAGCTTTAAGGGCCTCATTTTCCTGGGCCAGCTTTTTTTTTTCTCCCTCGTCTACGACGGCTTGAACACTATTTTAAAATTGAATATTCATGACTTGCCTTTCCAATTGGCTTAGTTTGGATCTGCATTCATTCTCCTTAGTCAACCAATCCCACTACACCTGGGCCCCATCGGTAAATTGTTGGACGTGTGGCCTCTTTGCGGGCCTTTCAAGAATCTAGAATCTTTTGCCGAACCAAATCATGTACTTAGGGTCCACTTCGCCTCTAGCCCGGTCTCGCACTATGGTCTTAGGTTCAAGAAACCTACACTCATTCCATATTTGGCGAATTTTCCCTTCTGGAAATGCGGCTTTTGGGCCTAGTTCAATGACATGTTTACTCAAATCTTCATCATTGTGGATATTTTGAAATCTTCCTAGTTGTTGGAAGACCCTGTAGGGAGCATAGGGTTGAATGCTCTGGATGCCCATCAAGAGGATATAAGACACTTCAGATGACATGTACACTGCTTCGGTGGTAGGGAGCCATCCAAATGCCCACTCGATCTTATCAGCAGTCAAGGACCTCAGATGTGCGAGCCAAGCTTCAGTACCCGTAGGGAATTCAATACTTGCTACCCGGGTTTCAAATTCCTCATTGCAACTCAATCCGGTCAAACCATAATTCATGTACCTAACCCGGTGAAAGAGGTGTTCTTGCATCCATAACTGTAGTAACAAATTGCAACCCTGGAAGAACTTTCCCCCTTCCCGGCAGATAGTCAAAGCTCGATAGATTTCAGATATGATCAGAGGGACTACAGTGCTGTTGGCTTTCTTGATTGCAACATCGATCATTCCTACGAGACCTATCTCTATGTTCCCATCTTTCTGGGGACAGACCACAACTCTCAAGAAGGCTACCATGAAAGCTAAACCCCACCTTGCCTCCCATTTGTCTTTGTTTCCGGTATGTGTTAGGCCAGTGGTTGGCTCTTCAAAACCTCGAGGGTTGCCATATCGATGACACAAGAAATGGAGTGTGCAATATCCTTCCGATAGATTTCCATCCTGAACATCTCGACTAATACTCAACAAGTCTAGGAACCTGTAGGGAGATACCGGTCTTGGTGCCAACGAATATCGGCTTCTAAGATTTCTATTAAGGCCCGCATAACCCACAACTTCCTCCAATATAGGTGTGAGCTCAAAGTTAGAGAAATGGAACACATTGCGAGTTGGGTCCCAGAAAGGTATTAAAGCTTCAATTATGTCCAACCTTGGCTTGACGTTCAATAGTCCGACGAGGCCTTTCAGAACTTTTACCATTGTTTCTCTACTGCCCTTTTCTAGATCATCCACCACATATGGAGCTTTAAGGTGATCTCTTTAAGGACTGTGAAAGGTTCAATTTTATTCGTGCTCATCCTGCACATTTATTAAGGTGATTTAAATACTTATTTGAGCCTAAAAGAAGAAAAAGCAACATAATTTTTTCTCAAGATTTTCATTTCAAAAACAAAACTTCGGCTTTGCGGATACGACCTTTTAGCACTTCGGGAAAGAAGAATTTAAGGTTGTGCCCGCTAACCGTTGAAAATGACCCGAGGTGGATGTTCTTGCAAAAATAGCCTTCCGGTGCCCTTTTGGGGACATTCGGCTTATTTTAAGCAAAAATGACATCACCCGACTTATTTGTGGCAAAAATTAAAGTTTTGTATTGTTTTTGGGATATTTTTGAAAAAGGGAAGTTGGACCCGATGAGGGTTGCCTATGTATCCCACATCCGGTGAGAATCAAACTGGCGTAGTTCGGGCAGATTTGACAAAACCAACAATTTTTTGAAAACAACAATCTTTCTCTTTTTCTTTTGTTATTTTCTCAAAATCCAGCAAAATTTCAGTACTATTTGGATATTGGTTTTTCAAAAACAGGTGACTACCCTCACTTAACCCTGGCATTGCTATTTTATTTTCAACTCTCTCTCATTATTTACAAGCCAGTCAACATGCAAATCCGAAGCAAATAAATGAACAAGTAGCAAGTAGGATGCATCAGGATGGTCTTTTCATTTCAGGTTACCTGTCCTAGATGGACCTAACCCCTATGTTGAGTCCCCTAAGTCAAATGCACATGATGCAAAAAAACGTTCCTACTAGGAATCCAGCATGAGGCTTTGTTATACTAGGTTTAAAACCTGGGTTTATTGTTCTAGACCTGGCCTACCCGAGTGGACAACTCGAGCCGGAGGGGGGGCAGCGTACCGGGGATACAGAAGCTCCGCCGGCTTAGCAACTTGTCCGAACCTTGTTCTAAATGGGAAAAGACTCTAAACATAAGAGAAGTCACACGAAGTGCACCCTTCTCCATGATGTAGAAGACTCAGAGAGAGGAAGGGTTTCGTAGCAGTTTATATATACAATTCATCAAATATCAGAGCGGTAAAGCATTTAGCACATTAAGCCCAAACACGTAACAAAATCAGATAAAGCCAAATATAACAATTTAACTGAGCTCGAATTCTGAACCCTAAACCAAAAAGTTCTGGGTTCGATCCCCAGCAGAGTCACTAGAGCTGTCACACCTCCTTTTTCACTACACCCCAGAAGGGAATAAAGGGAGTTTTTCCAATTAAAGGACAATCGAAACGGGATTATATTGAAAGATTCAGAGTCGCCACTTGGGATAATTAATGGTGTCCCAAGTCACCGGTTCAAATCCCGAGTCGAGGAAAGGTTGACTCTGTATTACAATCCGCGAACCAGAAATCCGGGTAAGGAATTCTGTTAACCCGATAGAAGGTGTTAGGTATTCCCGAGTTTCGTGGTTTTAGCACGGTCGCTCAACTGTTATATTCGGCTTAATTATCTGATTTTAGAACATTTTGAACTTATGCGCAAATTTTAACTTTTAACCGCTTTTATTCAATTTTTTAAAGAAAATTGAACGTCGTTTAAAACATGTCTTTGGATCGCGTCACATGAAATGCACCTGCAATCCGAAACACATTTTATTCAACGTTTTAAGATTTGGATTTGGGTCACATGAAATGCACACCCGAGTTTAAGAAGGTAATATTATTAAAAGACGCACCTAAAGCAACTAACGCGTTGTTAACTTTGCGAGAGGCCATGAAAATTTACTAAATGGCACGTCCCAAGTTCTAAGGATTTTAAAGAAAATTATTAAAGAGGGCCACGCATTAGTGATTTTATTTGGCGCGGCGCACCTCAAATTATTTTAACTTGAAGGTCTCTAAACTAATTCATGAGGGCCATACACTATGAGTTATCTAATTATGGCTCGCCTCCAATTTACTCCTAAAAGCCCACTAGATTGATTAAAGACGGTTTTAAAAAGTAGTCATTACTCTAAACCAAAGTCCAAGCCCAATTTGTTCAATGGAAAGGGCCAACAACAATGAGGCTCAGTTTGCATTATTGCGAAGCCTAGCCTGACATAAGGCCCCCATAACCTGAACGGGATTGCAAGATTTCAAAGTTACTAATTTTAAAACAGCTTAAACTAGGTCCCAAGGTGAAGCCCAATTCTGAAAATGGTCCAATGTTGTATAACTAGGACTCAAGGTCGAGTCCCTTTGATAACACAAAACCCACGTCGGGATTCAAGAATACAAACTAATCCGTATCAGATTTCAACCATTTAAGCAATAAGATAGGTGATGAAAAATCACTAAACCACAAATGCCTTTTTAACAGAGACATTTCCCAAATTCAATTATTCTAGTGACACCAATTACACAGTAGGACACCTCATTTAAAGACTCACACTAATTTACTTCTAAAACATGAGAGCTTGAACATCAATCAAAACTCATGAAACTTGTAGAGAAGTTAACATTATGCAACCATAATTTTAAGCAACTAATTTTAACTGATAGTAATTTTAACTGAAATTCAAGGTGAGAAAAATTCACAGTCAGTCCATGTGATACCATTTAGCATGGCCGGATGTACAAAGCTAGCTACTAATTCGACTAACAGGCCATTTCAACTTCAAATCAGCTATGAGATATCCAGCCGGAAGTTGAGTCCCCCTTAATTACAAAAGTTCAATTCTCAACAGAGTATTTATCATCCAACAACTAAATACAGTGTGCCATAGAACTCATAACAAACAAGAAAACCAATGTAAAACTAAACTACAGATCAAAACAAGTTGTGACTATGCTCAAAGCTTCATATTCTTATTTCAACTTCAAATCAGGCCTTACATAAGGTGATAAGTGGAAGTATGTACCTAGAAAATGAGAAGAAACAAAGCGAGGTGATCAGAGTTCGAGCAGCAGTAGAAATGAAGCAGAAATAAGCCTCAGATCCAATACAACAGTAACCAAAACCAAGCAGCTTCTAACCCAAGCTTAAACAGATATGAATCCCAAACTCGAATTGAAACAAGACTCCAAACACCAAGTTCAGCTCAAAATCAGTATTTAAAACACCAAACTAAACCATTTTTTGACTCCAGATAAATCATGGACGACTTCAGAAATGAGAAACTTCATATCAAAGACCAATGGAACAGTATTTCACTGAAGTTTTCAGTAATTTTTTTTGTATTTTTCTGATTTTTCTATTCAATCTTCGATGAAATAGTAATTTGTGCAGCTTTCTATGTTTTCTGGATCTACAGCTCTTTTTCCCTCTCAAATTTTTTAGAATGTTCAAAGATGCCCTCAAATGAAAGGAAGAAGGTCTTCATACAGGCATACCTAGGGCAGCCCTAGTTCAACTAATCAATTCCCTTTCTACCCTTTTTTGTTATTTTATCTCCTTTTTTACCCCTCTAAAGAATCTGAAAATCACTCCTCCTGACAGATTTATGCTTATCCTAACCCCTAGAAGCTTCTTCCTAACAGAAATGATTCTTTCCCTAACCTAGAATTCCTGAATTGCCCTTTACCTGATTAGTTATTACAGTCCTTACCTGACCCCTAAGACCCCTAAAGTTTTTTAGATAGACAATTGAACCCTAAACCTCTTACAATATGACAAACAGGATTAATCAAACACTAAGGCTTCACACGGATCAAACTATGAAACATTCTTCAAAAAAAAATGCAAAAAATTAACTAGAAAATAAATTGAAACATGAATCAAGCAAACAGCACTCACATGACCATTTAATGAGTAATTTAAACAGACCTAAGCCTACATTAATCAACACAGAACATTCGAACTTGTTAACCACTAACAAAGCATAAAGGTCGAGATTCAACAGTTCGATTAACAGGAGAAACAGGCGTAGAAATTAATTCAAAAAGAATCTGCACATGAACTTCATATCAAAGGAAAAGGGTAAGGAAGAAGATGAATTAAAACTGACATAAAAACTAAAGGAAGTGAAGAATTGCTTACCTTATTTGGACAGACTCAACAACAGACATCGAACCTTTGATTTTCGCCTTCAATAATGTCACTCACTTGCTCTTAATAAGAGCAAGTAAATAGCATTATCGAGGGACGAACCACAAACACCTCGAATAATCTTCATGCAACAGGGGTCAGGACCCTGAACCCTAGACCTAAAATTCGAACAATTTTGGGGGGCTTTTGAGAGAAATTGAACATAGATTAGTGGAGAGGAGGTGGTGAGGGTTCAAGGGTGTGATTTTGGGGTTGAGTGGGGCTGCGCCGTCACCTGAGGAACTGTGGCGGCGCTAGGGTTTGCAGCTTCTGAGCAAGATTCGAGAGATTTGGGTGTGATTCGAAGGAAAAAGGGTGTGGATTTGGAATGAGGAGAAGGAGAGGAAGCTAGGGTGTAATTTTGGTGGCGATTGGAGACTTGCAGCCGCCGTAGGCAATTTCCGGCGGCGGCAGATGGCGGAGACGAAGGGTCTCTGATGACGGTGTGGAGACGATGAGAGGGGGTAGGGGGCATTCAGACACTTTTATACCTAAGAGTCCTAGCTTCTCGTCCGTTGGATCAATCAACCTCGACGGTTGAGATCAATTGGGGAGCAATACGACGTCGTTTGGTTAATGAAAGGAGATGGACTGGGTCAGGGAGTTTGGGCTGGACTGGGGCGAAGGTTTAATGACTGGGCTGGGAAAATCAAGAAGAATTCGAACTGGGCCAGAAAAACAAAAGGATTCAACCCAAAAATCTGCACTCTCATTTCTTTTGTTTTCATTTTTTTAATTTCTTTTAAATTAAAACTAAAAATAACAGCTAAATTAATTCCTAGTCAAATTATTTTCAAATTAGATTAATTACTACAACTAATACTTACTGCAACTAATTAAAATCAAATTAAACGGAAACTACCAAAATTCAAAGATTAAAATTAAAAGTGCAAAAATAACCATTTTTGTGATTTTTCCAATTCTTATAAAATAACTAATTTACTACTTAATTCAAAAATACAAAGTTAAATCCTAAAATGCAAATGCAATATTTTTTTTTTGTATTTTCTTACTAATTAAAATGCACAAGCAAAAATGCAAACAATTAACAGAAAATACCACGAAAATCCACAAAATTGCAATCACTGAAAGAAATTGTTCTATTTTGAATTTATGGGAGCAATTCATA
The DNA here is from genome assembly GCA_026770625.1 of Nicotiana glauca. NCBI lineage: Eukaryota > Viridiplantae > Streptophyta > Magnoliopsida > Solanales > Solanaceae > Nicotiana > Nicotiana glauca. Next base: position 44,499 of record MU670898.1, on the reverse strand, counting down.
TAGGGCAAAAATCACGTGTTCACAATAGTCTTTGAATACTCACCCTAAGGGGGCTCTACCTAGTAATACGGTAGTCAACCCGAAGGGTGGAAACCATATTGCTCATGCAATGGTGGTTACAACAAGAAGTGGGTAAGGCGGTGATGTAAATGCCTCCAAACAAAAAGAAATTGTGAATGATGATGTTGAGTTGCAAGAGGATGCAATCCCTTTGGTGATTGAAAATGTGATTGCTGAGAAAATGAAGAAGTGAGGATTGATATAAAAGATACCGAGGTGGAACACAGAATGACATGAACCCGTCTAGGATTTACGTAATAGACATGCCAGAGCCGGTTGTGCCTAAAGTCAAAGCACCTTTGCCTAGGCCACCTCCACCTTATCCTCAAAGGTTAGCGAAGCAGAAAAATGAGATCGGTTCAAGAAATTCATTGACAAGATGAAGAGCTTATCTATCAATGTGCCTTTGGTGGAGGCTTTGGATCAAATGCCTGGTTATGCTAAATTCATGAAAGATTTGGTGACGAGGAAAAGATCTATAGACTGTGAAACTATCAATATGACCCACCAAGTTAGTGCTATAGTACATTCGATGGATCCAATGTTGGAGGATCCTGGTGCTTTCACCATTCCTTGTATTATTGGAAGTGCAGACTTTGCTAAAGCACTACGTGATTTGGGGGCAAGTATCAACTTGTTCAAGACTGTGCGTATTGGGAAATCGAGGCCGACTTCCATGAGATTGCAAATGGAGGATAGATCGATGAATAGACCAATGGGTATTATTGATGATGTTCTTGTCTGGGTGGAAAAATTTATCTTGCCAGCTAATTTTGAGATTCTTGACTGTGAGGTCGATTTTGAGGTGCCTATAATCTTGGGAAGACCTTTCCTTGCAACCAGGAAGGCTTTAGTGGATGTGGAAGCATGGGAACTCACTTTCCGAGTGGGTGATGAAAAAGTGATATTTCATGTGTGTAAGTCAATGAAGCATCCCAACTGTACCAAAGTGTGCTCATTTGTGGATCTTGTCACAGCTATGATAATTGATGATACTAGTGCAATAATAAATGTGGAGGACCCTCTAAAAGCGGTTTTGCCGAATCTTGATGTAAATAAGGATGAAGGCCGCGTGGAGAATGTCAATGCTTTAGAGTATGTCAATGCTTTACATGGAATGGGCTCTTACTCTTATGAGCCTCGGAATGGGCTCTTACTCTTATGAGCCTCGGAAGCTATCCTTGGATATTGAAAATAGAAAGACTCCACCAACCAAGCCTTCAATTGAGGAACCAACGGTGTTGGAGTTGAAGTTGTTGCCTCCACACCTCAAGTATGAATTCTTAGGCCCTAGTTTAACTTTGCCAGTTATTTTTTCCTCTTGTCTTACTAACATGCAGGTAGATGCCACACTGGCGGTGCTCAAAAAGCGAAAGAAGGCAATTGGATTGACTTTAACTGACATTTGGGGAATAATCCCCGCATTTTGTATGCACAAGATTATTCTTGAAGATGATGCTAAACCCTCCTTGGAACATCAAAGGAGGTTGAATGAGGCAATGCAAGAAGTTGTGAAAAAGGAGGTGATCAAGTGGTTAGATGACAGGGTTGTGTACCCCATCTCTAATAGCTCGTGGACTTCACCGGTGCAATGTGTGCCGAAGAAGGGTTGTATGACTGTGGTGACCAATGCTCAAAATGAACTAATTCCAACTCGGACAGTCACCGAATGGAGGGTGTGCATGGACTACCGCAAGCTGGACAAAGTGACCCGCAAGGATCACTTTCCATTGCCTTTCCTTGACCAGATGCTTGATCGGCTTGTTGGGCGTGCTTTCTACTGTTTCTTGGATGGATATTCTGGGTACAATCAAATCTTGATTGCTCTGGAAGATCAGGAGAAGACCATTTTTACTTGTCCATATGGCACTTTTGCCTTTTCTCGGATGCCTTTTGGGTTTTGTAATGCACCGGTGACATTCCAACGGTGTATGATGGCCATTTTCACTAATATGGTGGAAGATATTTTAGAGGTGTTCATGGATGACTTTAGTGTTGCGGGTGACTCATTTGATAAATGCTTGAAGAATCTAGATAGGGTGTTGGCCCGATGTGAAGACATTAATCTTGTGCTCAATTGGGAAAAATACCACTTCATGGTTGAGGAGGGCATAGTCCTTGGTCATAAAGTTTCAAAACATGGCATAAAGGTGGACAAAGCTAAAATAAAGGTGATTTCAGGGCTTCCTCCCCCCACTTCTGTCAAAGGGGTTAGAAGTTTTCTTGGGCATGCGGGGTTCTACCGGAGATTTATCAAGGATTTTTCGAAGGTAGTGAATCCTTTGTGCAAGCTATTAGAAAAGGATGCCAAGTTCGTGTTCGATGAGGGATGTATGCAAGCATTTGAAATTCTCAAGCATAAGTTGACTACCACCCCTATTATTACCGCACCCAACTGGAGCTTGCCTTTCGAGCTCATGTGCGACGCGAGTGATGTTACGGTTGGGGTAGTTTTGGGTCAAAGAGTGAGAATATACTAGGCGAGAAAGACAATGAATGAGGCTCAAAGGAACTACATGGTAACAGAGAAAGAGTTGTTGGCTATTGTGTTTGCAATGAAAAAATTTCTATCGTATCTCATGGGAGCCAAAGTCATAGTGCACACCGATCATGCCGCTCTTAGGTATTTGATGAGGAAGAAAGATCCAAAGCTAGGCCGATGCAATGGGTCTTGCTACTTCAAGAGTTTGATTTGGAAATTATGGACCGGAAAGGTAGTAAAAACTAAGTGGCGGACCACTAGTCCTGCTTGGAGGAAGAAGGGAGGTCGTGTGATGGCCTAGAGATCAATGATACATTTTCCAGTGAGCAACTACTTTCTGTGTCGATGAATGATATGCCATGGTTTGCAGATGTTGCTAATTACCTTGTGATTGGTATAATCCTGTGTGAGTTCTTTTCTAACCAAAGGAAGAAGCTCAAACGGGATAGTTTGGATTTCTATTGGGATGAGCCCTACTTGATCAAGATATGCACCAATGGAGTGATCCAAAGGTGTGTCCCAGAGGAAGAGAAGTTGAGTATTTTAGAGGCTTGTCATTCCTCTCCTTACGGTGGCCATAATGGCGGGGCGAGGACATCTTCGAAGGTTCTTAGTTGTGGGTTTTACTGGCCGACGTTGTATAAAGATGCAAGTGAACTTGTGAAGAAGTGTGACGAATGTCAAAGAGCAGGTGGAATTGCGAAGAAAGATGAGATGTCTCTCAACACCATTCTAGAAGTTGATATTTTTTATGTGTGGGGTATTGATTTCATGGGCCCATTTGTAAGGTCATGTGGGAACACCTACATTCTGGTGGCAGTTGACTATGTTTCAAAGTGGGTCGAGGCCGTAGCTTTGCCCAACAATGAGGCCCGGAGTGTAGTGGCGTTTCTCAAAAAGAGCATTTTTACAAGGTTTGGCACTCCTCGTGCAATCATAAGTGATGGAGGGTCGCACTTTTGTAATAGAGCTTTTGACACTTTGCTTGCAAAGTATGGTGTCAACCACAAAGTTTCTACTCCTTATCATCCTCAGGCAAGTTGCCAAGTTGAAGTCTCAAACAGGGAAATCAAGAGTATATTGTCAAAGACGGTCAATGCAAATAGGACTGATTGGTCTAAGAAATTGGATGATGCTCTATGGGCTTATAGGACTACTTACAAGACTCCGATTGGTATGTCTTCGTACTGGTTGGTGTTTGGGAAAGCTTGTCATCTACTTGTTGAGCTAGAGCACAAGGCTATGTCGGCTTTGAGGAAGCTGAATCTTGAATGGGATGTGGCGGCAAATCTTTCTGTGGAGCAGCTTAATGAACTTGATGAATCCCGATTCCATGCCTACTACAGTTCTTCCTTGTACAAGGACAATATGAAGTACCTTCATGACAAGTATGCTCGTACCAAGGAGTTCAAAGTGGGTGATTTGGTTCTCTTATTCAATTCTCGATTACTATTTCCGGGAAAGCTTAAGCCAAAGTGGAGTGGACCTTTTGAAGTGGTGCATGTAACTCCATTTGCGGCACTAGACATGAAAAAGAAAAATGGTGAGATATTTAGAGTTAATGGGCACAGAGTCAAGCACTACCTTGGCAAGATTGATGACAGCCACGTGATGACCATGATCCATCTCAAGTGATTTGATGGTAACTTGCATCGTGCCGCGACGTTAAATCAGGCGCTTCTTGGGAGGCAACCCATGTGTCTTTCTTTTTGTTTTTTCTTTGATTTTCTTTTTAGAGTAGGATTTATTTTTAGACTAACTGGTTGTGAGATGTTGTAGGCTTGTTTTGATGCATTGCAGGACCAAGTTGGGAAAATATGCAACTCTCTGAAGTTTGCACTGCGACCACATTGCATTTTGTGCGGCCATAAAGACCTTAGTGCAGGGGCACAAAATCAATATGGTTTGCAATGATGATTGATGCTAAACAATGGTTCTCTAAAGTTTGCCACCGCGGCCGCATTGCGTTTTGTGCGGTCCGCAGAGCATTTTGTACGGTTCGCAGTGGTTGCCTTCTCAAGCTTCTTATTTTTGAGTACCGCAGATCGCGATGCCATTTTGTGCGGTCTGTGGTGGGTAGGTGAGATGGGGCCCAGGTCCTTTTTCTATAAATAAGACCTGAGGCCCTCAGTTTAAACTTTTGAAACCCTTGCACTCAAAATATTAAAAAAATCATTATTCATCCCTCTAATAGCACGAAATCAACTGCTAAGTCTCGATTAATCAACTTTGTATCTCACTTCTGGTAACTTTAATTCCTTCTTAGTTGTTTGATTTTGATATTTTCTTTTAACCCTTATTTTTCTTAGTCTTTCTTCTTTTTCTTCTTGTTTTCTTTCAATTATGTAGCCTAGGTTTGTTTAATCATGGTTAAATTGGAGCTAATTAGTTAAAAACACTAATTCAACACCTAGGGGATCATTAATAGGTGAAAAATTTGGACTAAAAATGTGTAACCTTGAAACCCTAGTTTTGCGTCCGCACTTTATTTTGTGCGGACCGCAATGGTGAACTTCTGAAAGATGGTCATTAAGGACCGCGGCCACAATGGATTTTGCGTGGTCTGCGGTGCCGCGGCCGCACTGTATTTTGTGCGGTCTGCAGAGCATAGATTCAGAGAGTGGGTAGCCTGATTCCCACCTCTGTACGGACCTCGATGCATTTTGTGCGGTCCGTAGTAGCTGCTTTGCGGCCGCACTTCATTTTGTGCGGTCCGCGCTCTGCAACTTCTAAACGTCTACAAATTTTCTGCAATGCTTCACTGACTCTGCTGATACTAACAAGCATAGACTGTGTTCTCTTTGCAGATAATGGTGAAATCACAAGGCGGAGGCGATAAACAGAAAGGGAAATTTGAGTCCTCCCGAGGGAGGGGACGTGGAAAGATAAGGTTGATCCCCCAAGTTCGAGAAGCAATAAAGGCGACAAGAAAGGCAATCAGGGCTGCTGATAGAGCTGCTTCCCATTCATCGGGAAGCGAGTATGCGCCCTCTAGGGAGGCATCCGATTCTGACTCTGTCCCGGAGTATATGGATGACTTGCCGAAGAGGTTGAGACTGACAGATGACTCTGCTTCTCAGGGATCCCCTACTACCCGAGCATCAGTGCACATATCTTCTGAGTCATTTGAGGGCTCAGCTGCAGCTGGGATAAAGCCTACTCTACCTTACCTATAGCTTCATTATCTGGTAAGGGTCCAGTAGAAGAAAGAGAAGAAGGAGGGAGTGAACCCCAAGTGGGAGGAGTAGAGAGAACAGGGAACCCAGAAGCATGGCAAGACAGATTCGTAAGTGAAGTGGCCTACCTCAAGTTCAGAGAATGGTGGCCCGAGAGGAAGTTGATTCTTGAACGGAGTTTCATAGATAGAGACCTCTTACCTCACAACCCCAATGTGAGAAGACAGTTCAGAGAGAGAGTGGGCTGGGACTACTTCATAAGCAATTGTAAGGATGCAAATGAGCACCTGGTTAAGGAGTTCTACACCAATGTTTCCCACATCAAAAAAGGAACTACAGTGACCAAGGTGCAGAACTTGACAGTAAAGTTTGATGGGAAAACGATAAATGACTACCTGGGCTTCATGGAGGAGGATGAAACAATGTACTTAGAGAAGGTAGCATTGGGGGAGATTGTACGTCCGTGGTTAGCTGAGTACTTGGCAATCCCAGGTACCACCCCAGCATGGTTGACAGCGGGAGTGAAAATTCTGAGGAGGACCCTGAAGTTCGAAGAAAAAGGGTGGGTGACATTTGTTTGTAGCAGGCTAGACCCCACCACTCACGACAACTCTATCCTATCTCTCGGGCTATATTGGTGGCATCGATCATGGTTGGGTACCCGGTCAACATCGGGAATATGATGTCCAAGGTGATTACATGGGTGGTGAACGAAGATGATAGAAACTACCCTTTCCCAAATTTCCTGACCATGTATTTTAAGGATCTAGATGTGGAGAAGCGCAGATCTGATGTGAAAGTGAAAGCCAAGGCACCTTTCTCCTGGTACAACACCGAGGGTCTTAACAACCTCAAAGACCCTAAGGGCAAAGCCCCTACTTCTACTGGCCAGTCTGCAGAGCCAGTAGTTGTAGTGACTCCTTCTCAGCCTCATTCAGCCACACCAGACATGGCCCCAGGACCCTCCACTTCTACTATTCCAGATATCCCCTCATCTTCAGCCTACCCGTTGATTGCCCACCGCTTGAACCAGACCCTTACCAGTATAAACAACTAGATGCAAGCAGCGACTTCTAAGTTGTATGTGTTGTCTGCCTCTATAGAAGCTCAGTATGTACCTCCTCAGTGCAGCTCCCACCGTCAGCGGAATACACTCTCAAGGAGCTTCTGGACAACCAGAAGAAGCTCCTGGAGAACTAGAAATTAATATTGGAGGCTGTGGATTCTCATGGAAAAGCACTGAAGGAGCTCACCAAAGAAATAAAGATATTGAGGAAGACTCGGGCATCCAAGGAGTCAGTGAAAGAGTTGAGGGCGGACGTGGAGAAGATGAAGGTGGATCACTTGCCTTTAGACCTTCTATTGCATGACCCAGCTCCAGCAGCCCAGCCTGAGCTAGAGTAGGAGACAGAGAGGCCAACAAAGAGGAGGAGGGTGATTCCCCGTGCTGATAATGCTGTTATAGAGTTGGAGGACCTGCAGGGAGATTCCTCTAGCCAGCCCCAGATTCCAGTACAGGCCCAGGACCCAGTGGAGACACAGATTTCAGGGAGCCAGCCACAGGATCCCAAGCAGACCAAGGACCCAGGGACCCAAACTCAGGATCCTATGTAGGCGAAGGGCCAATAGGGAGTTTTCTCTTCACTCTCTATCTTTTCTTGTGCTTATTTTGGTTAGTTAGCATTGAGGACAATGCTAGCTTTCATTTGAGGGGGTAACCCTATTTGGATGACTGTATATATGACACTACTTTCTTTTTATGCTACTATTTTCACTTTTGGTATGTATATATTCATTTTAGTTCACTTTCCATACTTGTACAACTTTGTTCTATATATAAAGTTACTTTTTGATGTATATATTCATCCTCCCTTATGTATATTCGACTAAATCCCCTCTTGTACATATTTATTTTTACTTTCCGCATTTTCTTTCTGCTTTACTAGCTTCTTATTTTATTTTTATAGCTTCTTATTTTTAGTTTTTGTGAGAAATAAGCCTTTGGTTTTCTTAATGTCACGGTTCTTTTCAAAGGTAGAATTTGTGTGAACCGGGTGGATCTTCCCGATTATGGATGGCATGACAACCTTCTTAAAGGCTTGAGTATATTTTCTTTTTCTTTTTGTGTAAATAATAGCTAGTGAGTAGTGGTGCCTCAAGCAAAGCTTCGCTTGGTCCTAGCACATTTGTCTTTGATCTCATGGTCAAAAATAAATTGTTGTGTATAGAATGGTGAAAGTTGTGACCTTAAGACTCTTGTGTTGGCCGACAATCATCAAGTGATTTTTCTGGACCATTCTGTTGCTCAAATATTAGCTAAGATCGTTGTGGGGCCCCAACTCGGTATCTTTAGCAATCCCATACCTTGTGCGGTGAGAATTTGAATTGAAAGTCCAAGTCCCATGCCAATAGTCAAGAACTTGACCTGAATGTTTGTCTATGCAAAATCCTAAGTGTAGTTTGACTTGAGAAGGGATTATTCGCTCTCCTTGATCCAAATGATATCTTGAAAACATCCATAGCCTACCAATGATAATGTCCCTAGTCAACCCCCTTGAGCCATAGCCCTTTTCCTTCAACAACCATGATACAAGCCTTTACCCATTTTGGAATGACCCTCTCTTGGCACTCAATCTTTCCTTAGCACATAGCAAAAGTATAAGTTTGGGGGGAGATACGAGGAATGCAACAAAGTGGTAAAAAGGTACAAAATGAAGAAAAGGAAAGGCAATGAAAAGAAAGAAAATCAAAAAAGTCAAAAAGAATGAGCAATATAGAAAAAAATGAAGGGATTGAATAAAAGTAAAGTGATGAAAGGCGAAAAAGGAGAAAAAGGTTTGAAATGAACAAGAAAGAGTGACAGTGTGTCTCTCTAACCCCGAAGAAAGAAGTAAATTACTCAAAAGAAAAGAGAATGTGTGCCAAAATAAAGTAAATGAAGTGTTTAAGGGAAGATGGAACCTACTTAGACCAAATATTTCCTACCCTTAACCAAAAACCTTCACTATGACTCCACAAAAATCCTATATGATCTTAAGTTGAATGAATCTTACATTAGTGGCGACTCGCATAAGGGGAAAGCTTATGGTACTTAGAGCCAGACTTGTGACCTTTCTTTTAGAGAGATGAGTGTGCTTCTACTATCCTCATTCTGAGTGTTACAATCTAAAAGTGAGGATTTGCTTAGGGAGAGTTGAGGATGTATGAGTTTGGATTCCACAGTGACCAAAGTAGTAGTAAACGTTTCTTTGATGTTTTGAGTCAACTCTTGATGCTCTCGTGTCGCACTAAAACCATGGTGCTTAAAATGTCGAATGTTGTTAATGATTCATTTGAATTGAGGGCAATTGTTAGTACCAATTGAGGCTAGAAGAGGTCACTTTAGGTCGGCTGAATTTTCTTGGATTTACTCTTAAGGGGTGAATCTTATTTTGTTTGCTTGAAGACAAGTAAAAGCTTAAGTTTGGGGGAGTTGATAACTAAGGATTCTAGTTCATTTTACACTCCTTTTCACTTTAGTTTTGAGTAAAAATGTATACAAAGTAGCCCCAAAGGCTTACATGTTGTACTGGTTTGCAGGGTTTGATCAAAAAGGTGACAACTAGTCAAAATCATCTCAAAAGGAGTGAAACATGCATAAGTACAAGGACAAGTCCAAGCACAGTTGAAACAAGACCCACTGCGGACCGCACAAAAATGGGGTGTGGCCGCAGTGAGGAGATTCAGAGAGTGCTGAATCCGGAAACCCAAGCAGTGCGGCTGCAAAGCATTTTATGCGGACTGCACTAGACTCACCGCGGCCGCACTCGATATTTTGCGGTCCGCAAAGAAGGAGTTCAGAGAGTTGAAGATTTGGAGCTAATGGCCAATGCGGTCCACGGTCCTTTTTATATGGACCGCAATAGAAGCCACCACGGCTGTGGTGCATTTTATGCAGCCCGCGATGGCCAAGTTCAAAAAGCAGAGTTTAAAGCCAAGAAGCCTCATTTCGGACGCACTCAATTTTGTGCAGACCGCCCTACCCCCACATGGGAATTTTTGTCCAGAAATTTCGGCCTAGTATAAATACTTTCTTTTCACATTTTTAGGTCATATTTTGTAATCTGAATTGGGGCTGAGAAAGTGGACAAGTCTTTTGTTCCTTTTTGAGTAATTTTGGGCTACTAATACGTTGAATCTCTATTATCGTAGTTTGTAATTAATTATTATGGTTATTTCCTCATCTAATTTCTTGTTTCTTCCCTAATTATGAGTAGCTAGACCCATTAGCTAGGGTTGTGGCTCTACTCTAGTGTGGGTATTTGATGGGTCTTGAATTTTAAGGCTTCAATGTGTATGGGTGTTTGATATTTGAACCAATTTATATTTTTCATGTTGAATTAGTGTTGCAAACACTAATTTGTGCCTTTGTGACTTGAGTTCTTCTTGAGAAAGAGAAATTGAATCTAGGAAATTTGGTCCAACAAGGAATTGGGGCATATTCAAGAGATTGATAGCCCCAATTAAAGGGTTAAACCTAGAGATAGTATTACCCGACTTGAACCTTAATTGCTTGGTCAATTGTAATATTCAATTGGTCTTGAGAAAGTCAATTTGGGCAAAATCACTCAAACTACTGAGAGGTATAGAGTGAGAACTTTCGTACATTAGTTATATTGTAAACCCCATAATAACATCTAACACACCTCATTTTTCTACTACACCTCCGGGAAGGAGTATAATAAAGGAAAATTTTTCAATTAAAGGACAATCGAAACGGGATTATATTATTAAAAGATTTAGAGTCACCACTTGAAAAATTTATGGTGTCCCAGGTCACCGTTTTAAAATCCCGAATAGGGGAAAAGAATGACTCTGTTAATAGTCCGCGAATCAAAAATTCGGGTAAGGAATTCTGTTAACCCGGGAGAAGGTGTTAGGCATTCCCGAGTTTCGTGGTTCTAGCACGGTCGCTCAAGTGTTATAATTTGGTCCATTATCTGATTTTAATACATGTTTAGCCTATGGTGCAATTTTAAATTATTCACCGCTTTTAATTAATTTTAAGGAAGATTGAACGTCGTCTAAAATATGTCTTTGGATCGCGTCACATGAAATATACCCGCAATCCGAAATATATTTTATTCAACGTTTTAGGATTTGGATTTGGGTCACATGAAATTCACACCCGAGTTTAGAAAGGTAATATTATTAAAATAATGCGCCTAAAGCAACTACGCGTTGTTAACTTTGCGAGGGCCATAAGAATTCGCTAAATGACACGCCTCGAATTCTAAGAATTTAAAATTAATTAAAAGAGAGCTATGCATTTTGAAATTTTATTTGGCATGGCAAGCTTCAATTTATTTTAGAAGAAAAGAAATCACTAAACAGCACTTTGAAATAAAATTTGGAACGCCACAGTCACCAAGCCTTTTGCAAACATTCTAAAAGTAATGTAATACTTTGAGAATAAAATAAAGTGACCTAAGAGACAAAAACAGTTTCTCGTCCAATTAACTAGAAATCAGTTGCTAAATGGTTAGTTTTTTTGGATAGTGGAAATGGACTATAAATAAGACCTTGCATCTCAGTGAATCGAATGTATGCAACTGGCTCTTTTCTTTTGTTTGTGCTTTTTAACCCATCTATCTTGCAGCTACAGTAATACTATGTTTCAAATCAAATGGTGGAGTTGTAAAGACCACACAAGCTAGTTCTTTTACACTCAATTAGAAAGAGTATCTAAACCTTTAAACAAATAGAATAAACCTGCATATTCATGCAATCGAAAAAGAGATTGCACTTTTAACTAAACAAATTTCACATCATTGATGTATTTAACCTTCACAAATTCACCAGAATACCAAATAGAAGTTCAAATCTGCCCTTAGCTTCTACTAATTCAAAAATCTAAAAAAAAATTAACATTACATATAAACCAAGAGCTAAACAAAATAACATAGAAATTGAAGTTTAAGCAAACACTTCTGCGACAATAGGAAATCCGGCAAGAGTACAACAAAATTCCAATCATATTTCAAAATATGGGTTATGATTTACATACCTAAACAAGGAGACAACAGCAGCTCAAAAACCAAGTACAAGCCTAGAACTCCTAATTGGTAAAGTTCAGTCACAGCAGTGTTAATAACAACAGAAACAACAGCAGAGGTTCGGTAATGCGATTTTGAGAATGAACTTCTACGTTTCCACTTTAGAGAATTAGATGATAGTTAATCCTTCACCATACACCACACAACCAGCTGCTTTCCAGAAAAAAAAATGTAGAAACAGAGGAAGAACGAAGCAATGAGTCAGCTAGTGATTCCAGTAGTGAGTTGAAAATTGATTTGATTAACAAAAAATGTGAAGCGTGGGTTTGTTAAGATATTTGAGTGGGAGCAACAATTTAGGGGTTCATGAATGGAAAATGGCTTTGTATCCAAAAGGTTAAGGTCTTTGATGGGGTGTGAAGAAGATCGAGAGAGTCGGGACGCAGAATAAGGGAAAGTTGCCCTAGAGGATCTGCGTGTTAAGATGAAGAGGAGAAGATGATGAACAGGAAAAGATGCGCAAGAGGGTGTATATGGTCTTCCTTTTATTTTAGGTGTAGTATATTATATAGGGATAGGGATTAGGTTAGAGGTACGAGCCTAGGGATTATGGACTAGAAAATTTGGCCAAAGACTAAAAAAAATAGATTACAAGATTTATAAAGATGGGATAAACCAACCTAAAATTAATTCCTCCTCCTAAAATTATGTACAATTATAATATAAAAATATAAAACTAATTTTAATTAATTGAACTGAACTATAAAACATAAAACTATTTTTTGTGTTTTTAAGATTATATAAAAATAAAGATAAAGTACTATTTTGTATTTTTTTTTTTTAAGATTAAAAATGACTCAAAATATTAATGAACCTATTTTTTGTAATTTTTTAGTTTTCTTGTAATAAAATAAAATAAAATAGTAAAATTAGTTAAAATAACGCTATTGGACCTAAATTAAATATTTACATGCTAAAATATAAAAGATCTTGGGGAGGTTCAAAAATTACATGTCTACAACATCCTTGCCTTAGACTTGAGAATCCGTCAAATATCCACCTAGGAGCGGGTCACTTCCCAGTGCCTCTTTAACCTATTAGAAAACCCTTTAGCAATTACTCTTAGCTTAATTTAGCATCTCATTAGCATAATATTAGAAGTAATCAAAAAAGACTAATTATGATTGGAAGTGCAATTAAGAGTAGTGCACATTGCTAATTTGGATAGGAAACCAACTCCAACTTCTAGCTCCCTGTGGATTCGATCTAGACCTATTCAGGTAAAATCTGCATCGACCCGTTCTCGCCACTCTATAGTGGTGCAGAGTTGGCACCGATCACCCACCGCATCTGCGATTTTCACTTCAAAGTCTGGGACCACACCTGCGATCGAACACCCGCACCTGCGATACCGCAGGTGCGCTCAAACAGCCGCTTCTGCGGTTCCAGCTCCCATGGCCAATTCCGCATCTGTGACCCACTGGGCACTTCTGCGAGCCCGCACCTGCGGTCCCCTAGTCGCAGGTGCGGTTATGACAGCAAACTCAACTTCAACTGCCAACTCCAAATTCCTAACTTTTTGTCAACCATCCGAAATTACCCTAAGGCCCACGGGACCTCCACCAAAAGCACAAACAAGTCACATACCACTATCCAAACTTATACCAATCATCAAATCAACCAAATCACATCGGATTCAAGCCTAAGTTCCAAAATATCCCGAATTATGCTTTTGATCAAAAAGTCTATCAAAGCACGCCCGAATGACATGAATTTTTCACACATATCCCAAATGACACAACAGACCTACTTCAACTCCCGGAGCTCTATTCCGACCCCTATATCAAAATCTCAACTATCAATTGGAAAATGCCAAAAATCCATTTTCGTCAATTCAAACCTAAAGTTACTCCGGACCTCCAAAACACACTCCAATCACACTCCTAAGTCCCAAATCACCTGCAGAAGCTATCTGAACCATTGAAATTCACATCCGAGCCCTTTTTCACATAAGTCAATATCTGTTTGACTTTTTCTAACTCAAGCTTACTCAAAAGAGTCTAAGTGCCTCATATCTTATCAAAACCATTCCGGATTTGAATCGACTAATCCGATACCACATAACATGGATAAACAAAGCATAAAAAAGCAGAAATAGAGAAAATGGAGCGGTAAAACATGAAACGACCGACGCGGGTCGTTACAATATGAAGTAGTGATATTGATATAGCATAATAGATGGAGGAAACAGGATGAAAAATATCACAAATATAATTTCTCAGAACATTATTGCATTTAACCACGTAGAGATTGAAGAAAAAATGATGGGGTATAACACAACTCACAACTATTTATTTGTTTTTATAGATTAATTTTATCTCTTCATTTATCTGCTTCTTTCTCTACTTCTTAAATCATTTAGCTTTTTTATTTCAAGTTGGACTTGAATCTTAATACATACTTGTCACACTCCCAACTCTGGTCGTGATGGCGCCCAACACAATGCTAAGCAAGTCTGACCAATTAACAACCTTAACCCGATCTTTATGTAGTTCATTATTAATTAACATAGATAAATTACCAAGTCATAACACTAGAAGTCTGAAATAAGAGTTTAACTTGGGGAATCTCAAATAATAATCCTAATACATAGCCCATACAGATCTGGAGTCACAAGTCTGAGCCTCTACTGCAAGTTCATCAACCTGATATATATCAATCTAGGAAAGAGCGGATAAAAACAAAAGGGGTATAAGGGAGATATCAGGGCTGTGAATGCCATGCAGCTACCTCGATGCTCCCGGATATGCGCTGCTCAACTAAAAATCCTCACGCGGTCTCGGATGCACCTAGATCTGCACGCAAGGTGCAGGGAGTAATGTGAATACTCCGACCCAGTGAGTAATAAATATAAATAAAGGCTGAGAATAATAATTCACAAAAAAACACAGAGTAATTTATAATTCGGCAGTTTTAAACAAATACATGAAAGCGATAAACCAATGAAATCGGAATGTGACTATACTACAGAAAACAAGCAGTTAAGTGACAGTTATAGAAAGGAAAAATCAAACACATAGAATGGTACCCTCTAGTACTCGTTGTGGCATACAGCCCAATCCATTTATTTATCATCAACGGTGCTCACTGGGGGTGTGCAGACTACGGGAGGGGCACCTTACGGCCTAAGCGCAATATCAAGCCATCTTTTGGCATCAACTAGGTCCTCGGCCTATATCAATATCAATATAATACTGCTGCGACGTGCAGCCCGATCCATACTCAGTTCAGAAATCACATAAGCCCCTCAGGCCACAATAATATAGAAATTCTCAGCCCAAAACATCATTAGAAACATTATTTAAGTTTCAAATCCGAGTAAAAGTGGCTGAGTTTGTAAAACAATATTAAACAATAGGATTGAACTCAAGTAATATGTCAAAATGGTGAGGAAACAGTTATAGCAATCCCCGAAGGGTTCAAATAGTTGGCACGAAGCCAAACATGATGATTAGTCCAAATAATGATGATATCAAATAAGCTTAAATCAATTACGCGGTAAAAACATCACTTGGGACGGACCAAGTCCCAATCACCAATAGTAAACAACCTCGCGCTCATCATCAAGCGCGTGTCTCACCTCAATATAGCACTACGATGTGCAAATCCGGGGTTTCAGACCCTCAGAACATCATTTACATTTATTACTCACCTCAAACCGGCCAAAGCTCTAGCTCGCTATGCCCTTGCTTCTCAAATCGGCCTCCTCGCGCGTCGAATCTGACCAAAACCAGGGCGAATACGTTACAATGGGCTAAGGGAATAGAACCTAAGCGAAAACAATCGAAAAATATCAAAAACCTAGAAATTAGCAAAACCCGAGCCCCGGGCCGACTTCTCAAAACTTAGAAATTTTCACATCAACGGTTTCTTTATCTCGCCACGAGTCTATGCATATAAAGAATACCAAAATCAGAGTCCAAATAACCCCTCAAATCCCAATTTAAAATCTCGAAATCTCAAGCCTTAGTTCTTCCCTCTTTAGCTAAATTTCCATAAATTTCAAGGTTAATTTCATAATAAAATCACGTTTTTTGTTCATAAAACTTACCTCCAATCAATCCTATTCGAATCTCTCTTCAATTTCTCCCAAAGAGGTCTCAAAATGTTCAACAATGGTGGAAAAATGACTTAAGCTCGCGAAATAAAATATTTAAATCCCTTATGCCCAGCTCTAGAAATCCTTTATCGCGATTGTGACCAAGGCCCCGCGATCGCGAAGCTCTAAAATCCAAGGCTCCAAATTAACCCTATGCAAACGCGAATAACTCCCTGCGATCGCACTGCTCAAAATTCCAGACCTATGCGAACGCGAATAAATCCTTGCGAATGCGAAGCATTAGAAATTCACCTTCCGTGTTCGCGGACCCACTATTGCGAACGCGAAGAACAAAAATTAGGCATGCTAAAATTCTTCTATGCGATCGCGTCCCCAGGCTCGCGATCACGAAGACCAAATTACCCCTGCAATTTCCTAAGTCCCAAAAACCTTCCGTTAGCCATCCGAAATCACCCCGAGGCCCGCGGAACCTCAACTAAAAATGCCAACCTATCGTAAAATACCATTCAAACTTGTCCAATTATCAAAACACCTCAAACAATACCAAAACCATCAAATTACATCGAATTCAAGCCTAAGTTCTTCTAAAACTTTCGAAACACGCATTTGATCAAAAATCCAACCAAATCAACTCCGAATGACCTGAAATTTTACGCACACATCCCAAATCATATAACGAAGCTACAACAACTCTCGAAATTCCATTCCGACCCTTGGATCAAAATCTCACCTATCAACCGGAAATCGCCAAAATACTAACTTTGCCAATTCAAGCCTAATTCTACACCGGACCTTTAAACCACTTACAATCACACCCCTAAGTCACAAATCATTCCCCGAAGTTAACCAAATCATCGGAAATTACATCCGAGCCCTCTAACGTATAAGTCAATATCCGGTTAACTTGTCTAAACTAAGGCTTTCTTAAAGAGACTAAGTGTCTCATTTCCTACTAAAATTACTCCAAACGCAACCCAATCAACTCGACCACATAAAATACGGATAATGAAGAATAAAGAAGCAGAAATGGAGGAAAATGGAGCGGTAACTCATGAGACGACAGGTCGGATCGTCACAATACTTTTTCAGTTAGTTTTCTAGATGTCTAGTAACTAGGACTAATTGTACAAATATTAGTCTACACATAGAAAAATACGCTCAAGCAAGTTGCGGTACAACACCCATAAGTTATTTATGAGGGTGATCCATCCCAATATGACAAGATGAAGAGGATGGTCATTCCTGATGCACTCAAGTATTAGTTTACGCATAGTATTATAGTTTCTTTTTGTACTGAAGTTACTACCCTCCTATCGTCTAGGGTATTGAAGCTCGAGGCAGGACATTCATATTGCTTTGAGCAAGCTTTCATCAGAGGTTGGATAGAACTATTATGATACTATCAGGGTAAGTTTCTTCTGTCTTGTTATTGATCTATCCTAAATTCATTTTCTCTAGTTATTTGTGATATTACTTCACATTTTGAATCAATGGAGCAATATATAGCAGTTGTTAGCTATTTCTTGTTAAATAGTGCTCTTAAATTTATTTTCATGTATTTTTTATCAATATGAAAATGTAATTTTCCGCTACAAGGGAGTTCCTTTTCTTTCTGCTTAACCTTATGTATGTAACAATAAGCTCCGACTTCTGTTTCTGGAATTTTTCGTAAGATGAGTTTCCATACTTGTAGTCTGCAATTATAATTGAAGTCTCAATTTTCGGTTAGTATATCTGACTTCTGATGGTGATTTCTCCTTTGTTTGTGATAACCACAGAATCTTGAGAATAAGAGAGCTCAAGCAATATATGAGAGGAGAAGTCAGTTAGCAAAACAAACATTGCAAGCACCACAAATGCCATTTCAAAGTAACAATTCCTTTTTCTTTTCATATTTGAATGTATATATTACTAATCTTTGTTCTTGGAATTGTTAAGAACCATAGGAAGCAAATAATATGAACTATTCAAAATAGATTCTTTGTTGTTAGTAATTGCTACTTTATATTTTAAAATGGTAAAACTCAATGTGCTTATTTATATCTCGTTATGCTAGTCTTAAAGATTACAAGTTGTTCTATCTTCTTGCTGGACTAGTTATTTGGTTGAACTATTACTATTGTCCTTGGATATGTGATATAATATCTTGGTCATGACTTTCAAACTTCACTACTATTCCTTTTTCTTTAGCAAGTCTCTGTAGGAAGATTTTCTATTTTAATTTGGTTGAAATGACAATACTTGAACTCCCAAATATTTTTCTTTTGGTTACCAATTGGTTGGATGCATTAGGGACTTTCGAAATGGCATATTACAAGATAGGCAGACCTGGTTCCAAAGATAGTGATAAAACCTTAAGTATGTAGATTCATCTGAACGAGAAGATATTGAGGCTTCTTTCACACATATAAACTCTAAAAACTAGATAGTCCTCCAACACCTTCACCACCAAAAAAATACCATCAATAATATTTGTTTTAGTTTTTTCTAGCATCTTTTGTATAACCTTAAATCAAAATCAAGTAAGGACCACCTAATTTTTTTGCAGGTCTTGTGAACTTGATATTGAGAGGAAAATTTGAAAATTTTTACAAGAGAAGGTATAAAGGTACAAACAATCGATTTTTTTCCCGGTGAATTTTGGAAAATGTGTGTTCCCATCTCTATTAATAAAAAGGCCTTAATTCTTGTTGAGTTTAGTTGTGTTGTAATGGTTTTTAAGAAAAATATTTTTATTTTTATCATTAAGTTTACTGAATATAAATTAGGTGGCTTTAACACACTAGTGTAAGGAGAGATTATGTATATTAGCATTTTATCTATAAGTATTGGTGTGACACAAGCTTTGGTCTCTATCTTCGTGTGCATGTTTAATAGTAAGCAAAGGAGTTGAATCTCGAATATAGAGTAAAAATACCACCTTTGCATCCTTGTCGGATCGTTGAATTTTGCACATTTCTCTAGTCTTCTTTCTTTTTCTAAAAAAATGCGTGACTATATTCATTCTGTTCTTATAGACGAAAACAACAAGTACTCCACATGTTTGTGCTATCTCCTTGTTGGATTGCTATTGTTAAGTACAGATAGACTTGAGAAATCTGCAATACTAATGAAAACTATTGAGACCGTTTAGAACACGCTTATGTAAGTTTGTTAGGCGGATATTCATTTAAATGCATTTGTAAAGTTGATTATGAGTCTATGTTGCTTTGAGATCTTCAAGTACAAATCTATTTTTGAGAAACTTCTTGTTCACTTGTTTTAATGGAATTTTGTAGTAGAAATTCCATAATTTGCTAATATGAGGGTGTAAAATGTCACGTAGATGGTATTGATGAACTTCATATGCGGTTGTTTATTTATGTTTATTTTATTTCATCAGTTCAGGTCATACGTTATGATGTTCAAAATCTTCGCTCATGGCAGATTTCATTATGATCAAGAGTTGGAGAATCTTTCTTATGTTTCTTATTGTATATAGCTACTTGATAAATAATTTATTAGATGCTAAATGACACTAGTTGCTAGATTCAAATAGGTTAGTGTTTTTGTTATGATGTTGACATAATATATGGATTAGTAGTTTTGCTGTGAGGATTAATAAGTGCATTAAGCTTTTTGAAGAGAGTATCATTTTAAGGTAAAGAAGCACACCATGCAATAATTAAATGAGAAAATTATTTCTTAATAGTTAGTGGCAATAAATTTTTTGGTTAAAGGTCATTGTTATAGCAATTATATTGAACTTTTATCGGCAGTAATAAAAGCTATTAAATAAAGGAATAAAAGTGAATGCAAGGATAACTTTAGTGGCCATTATATTTGTTTCCAAAAGGTTTTTTTTTACCGGTTATTAAATTGACTTTTAGCGGCAATAATAAATGCTGCAAAAGGTAAGGCCTATGGAATTTTTGGTGAGTCTTACTGTCCATTATAATTGTCATTAATATTTGCCGCTAAACAAAACGACTTTTACCGGCCATAAGCCCATAACAGGCGCCTTTACCAACATTAAGATAAATGGCCGCTAAAGGCTTTGCCGACGCCGGCTATAACGGCTAATAACTAATTTCCAATAAATGTTTGGCGGCCATTTTTATTGCCGCTATAAAGCATTTTAATTGCCACTAAAAATTATTTTTGTTGTAGTGCTTCCTCACATGCAAGACTGCTTTACGTTTGCTCAGGTATCTCAGGGGTACTATTGATTTTGGAATATTCTATAATAATTCCCTTGATCTTTCTCTCAATGTCTATTGTGATAGTGATTGAGGATCTTGCCCGGATAGTAGGAAGTCCATCAGTGGATTTTGCATTTTATTAGGGGGATGTCTAGTAGACTGGAAGTCTAAGAAACAATCTGTAGTGTCCTTGTCCTCTGCTGAAGCTGAATATAGGTCTATAAGTAAAGCCAGTGCTGAAATTACTTGGGTTTGCAGCCTTCTTTTTGATTTTGGTATTGTTTTCTCTTCTCTTGTCAGTCTGTTTTGTGATAACCAAGTAGTCATCCACATTGCTAAGAATCCTGTCTTGCATGATCGCACCAAGCACATTAAATTGGACTGTCATTTTGTTCGCACCAAATTGAATGAAGGTTTGCTTCAGTTGCTTTACACTTCCAGTGCTGATCAGCTCGTTGATATGTTCACTAAAGCTTTGGGGGAAGTTGTACATCATCTGCGTCTTCGCAAGTTGGGGGTTATCTTACCCTCCGACTTGTCAGAGGTGTTGAGATACAAACAAATGCAAATGTTGTTACTTAGCTACTTGGGCTTCTTCTCTTCTTTCTCTTGTTATTGGGCCCAGAAGCCCACTAAATAATTGTGTATTTATCTTAGACTGTGTAATTAGTTGATTGATGTATATAAAATATTGGGCCGGTTATCTATCGGGTAAGGGAGAACAATTAACATTTTGTGCAGACTTCTAGCCCGTTTGGCCAAGTTGCAAAAATCAGTTTATTTTTAGAAACATTTTTTTTTTCAAAAGTGCTTTTCTCAAAAATACTTTTGACGAGAAGCGGTTTGTATTTGACTAATTAGTTTGAAAAACACTTCTGAGCAGCAATTAGTGTTTGGTCAGGCTGTTAAAAACTGCTTCTAAGTGTATTTTTCTCAAAAATGCTTATCAAAAAAGTACTTTTGAAGAGAAGCTACTTTTTTTTGCTTCTACAAAATTGTTTCTGTTTCTCCTCAAAAATACTTTTTTTACTTGCATAAGCTTGACCAAATACCTCAATTTTTGGCCAAAATTACTTTTGGCAAAAAAACAAATACTTTTGTCCAAAAAATAAGCTTGGCCAAATAGGGTATTCATCACGTTCTCTCAAAAGAACACAAAGAAAACCTAGAAATTTCCATAACAATTTGTGGTTGAATCGAAGTTTTAACAGAGAGAGAATAAATATATTACAATTTCCAGTAAGATTACCGCTACTAAGAAGGATGAAACCATAATTAAACAAGTGATTAGTGAGTTGACAGAGACTAGAAACGCCCGCCGAAAAGAAAAAGCCGCCAAAAGTTCCATGGCAGCAGCAGCCGCCAGTTCCCTCTCCATATTCAAAAGGGTAGCTCAATTTCTCCGCCACCAGCACTTCTCGTCGGCGGCGGCGGCGAATCATGGGCCGTGGGATTTCTATTATGATGATAGTGAAGGCGAGGAAAGTGCAGTGTATCAGCACGCCCTTAAATTTCAACGGCCGTCAACTATAAAACAACACCAAGTTCTTCACAACTCCGTAAGTCTCATAGGAAAAATTGATTCTCCGTTCAGAAGAATTAACACCACTAACGGCGCTTTTGGCCTTCATACTTTCCTCAATGTCTCCGCTTCTTCTCAGTCCCGCCCCTCTTTTAAGTAAGACTTTAAATTTATTGCTAATTTGCAAATTTCCGTACTGATATTTCTTTTTAACAAATAAAGTTTTGTTGTTGTGCAGAGTTATGCTGAAGATGTGGGATGAAATGGCGGAAGTGTCAATGGAGCATTTGAAACCGAAGGATTTGGTGTATGTTTGGGGTCATTTGAGATCATACAATAAGACTGACCAGAATGGTAAACACATGATGAGATACGAGGTTTGTAACCCACAAAAAAACACTTGTATTTTTATGTCTATTATATGTACAGTTATTTGTATATAAAGGGATCTACCAAAAATTGGGTAAATTTTTCAGCTTGATAGTTTTGCATTTCCCCACTTTAGTTTGTTTAGAATGTTATTGTTGGAGTCGGCTATATGAATCCTTTCTCCATTTTAAATGCAACTTATGTCATCGTCATACCAAATAAAAATAAAATAAAAGTAAAAGTAACACAATAGTTCCTCATATATATACAAAATTGTCTAGTATTTGTTAATAAGTTAACTATGGTGCAATTGCATGATCTCAAAACTATTTGGCATCGACCTCCAGATTCCATACCCTGGTCATCCAAATTCTTTGCATCTATTAGAGACTTTGGCATGTTGGTTATCCACCAAGTTTGCTAGTGTCTTTTCGGCATTTCCATTAAGTTATGATCCAGGACTATGACAACTTTCAGCTATTTTGCACAAAATCTTCACTGAGTTTTATCTGCCCAATTGCAATAAGGGGGATTATACGGAGTACTTGGATACAAAGTTGCAAGCACCTGGCTTCATTTGTGTAACGAACTTATTGATCTTTGTGCTTGGGCCACCAAGGATTACATATGAGTTCATATAGTCTGTATCCTCTTCATAAGATTATCATTATTTGCCTTATGGCTTATTAGTGGTTTAGATTTCTATAAGAATTCATCTTCAAACGGACTTATCTTTCCCTCGAGCTATTTTGCTATTTTATCTGTATTGAGACATTCTATGACAATGAGGGTGACTGTATGGATGTGGAATAGCCAAGTCATTAAGAGAATTCCAGTTGTCTTCACGTTACGTGACATTTTATTCTCTTTGACATAGCGCAAAATTTAGCTTTTAGAGAGGTGATTAATTAGATTTGCTTCGGCCATTTTATGTTTTGCATTCCTGTATGAGCTTCCTTTTATTTTTCTAGGTGGGGGGGCGAAGTTCAGATATCAGGTTATTAGATGACCAAATTAATATGCATCAGACGTGTCTTTGTAAATTTGAGATCCTGTGCTGAGCAAAAGGCTCTCTCTTTTTCTTTTTCCATATTTTTTATGTAGCTTGTGCTGCACAGGAATGCTTTCTTTCTTATTTTCATGTACTGATTCTTTTGTGAAGGTAGTTGTCAAGGAAATCAATTTTGTGACTCCAGATGTTCAAGTCTCAGCAACCCCAGAATTTGAGAAGAAAGAATCAGGAGGTATTGACTTTCTGAGCATTTCTTATAGATTGATAATGTTCCTAGATTGTAAGCAATTTATAGACATTTTCTTTTTCTCAAAAGAATTTATAGACATTTTCTATATTGGAGTGCAATGGGCCTGAATAGAGCGGAATGGAATATAGAGGAATGAGGATTTATATGACCAACCCTAAGTAATTAGTAAGCTAGTAGTATGGCATTGAGGATAGTTGATTGATTGTATATTTGACATTTCTGGAAAACTGAAACATAGCTGATTGCAGGAGGATAACTTCTAAATTTCTAGAATGGAATTTTAGAAATTATAAAAAATCAATTACTAGTTTTTGACACATTCACTATAGCGTTATTTACAAAATCTAAGAATGCTAATACTTAGTTTAGGAAAATGCACTTATTGTAAGATATCCTCTGAAGCTTCCGCCTTTCAATTCAAGGTAGAATGGAGTGGGTGAGAATTTCTGTCTTGATAAAAGAAAGAAAGGACAACTAAAGAGACTTCAAAATATGCTTCACATAATCCGGGTGTAGGTTATCCTCTTTTTATATTTCTCTTTCTTCCAGTGACAATTCCATGTAGTTAATTATTGGAACAATGGGAAATTGAGAGATGAACCGAATTATGAACTGGCTTGGATATTCCTGCTAACATTGCTGCTTTCAATGTTGCATTAATACATCTGACGCTGAATGCTTGATTCTGCTCTCTGTCTTTGGAGTTCAATCAAGACTTTAATCTAGAGAAACACACAAGCACAGACTTGGATCTGCCAGAGCATTTATACTTGCGCCAAGTCAGACAGCTTGGTGGACCGGTAATCCTATTGAAAAATCCAATTAATCAAACCTTGGCATGATTGATGGTGCCCAGTCTGGGCATGTTGGGTATTGAAATTTGTTGATCCTACATATCCATGCTTCTTTGAACTCGTTAACTTATTTCTAGGTCCATTCACTTTCGTTTTCAGATGAAGATGAATTGGAGAAGTATAGGAACCGGATCCATTTGTGGCAAATTTTCTTCGCTAGCCCTTATGAATGGATGGACTTCAGGAAGAGTAAAGTCAATCCTAAATACCCAGATTTTAAGCACAGAGATACTGGTGAAGTTCTCTGGCTCAGGACGGATGATCCACCGTGGATAAAAAGACAGTTGGACGTTCTAGATTCTAGATTACTTTACCAAGGTTTCTAAGAACAATTAAGCTCCATATAAGATGTCTTTCTGAATGGATGCATGCAGAACAGTGCTGGAACCTGGTACAAGAGCCGAAGTGCTTGCGAAGCATAGAAGACTACAAACACTGTTCAGGTTTGCTACAAACATAAACGTGCTGTTAGATATGTGCATATTTCTTATAATACAACTTGCTTTGGTAATATAATAGGATCCCCGCTATTGATGAGAAGAAAGCCACCCCATGTTTAGGCTACAAGTTATGACTACACTAGTTGTTTAGTGCTGGATGCTGTTGAAATTTTGTTTCTTGAAAAGTATGTCTTGTACATAATTTTCTTGTAAGATCAACACTTGTATTACAAAATATCATGGCTGCCCTCCCATTTACCAACCCATGCCTGGTTCATTAACATGATACTGTGCTCGGCAAATTGGACATGCGCTGCCCGTTGATCTTGTTGTTTGTCTGTGTGCCGTCAGGAACTAGTTCATATTGAAAATCAATGTTTTTTTGTCATTTAAAGCACAACTTCCTCTTGTTGGAACCTTCTAAATTGATCAGCTTGTGCTGTGGTATCTTATTATTATACTCATCTACAGAATTGAAAAGTTTTATGCTCTTTATTTCTTTTCATATTTCCTGCTGCAGCAGGGCGTGGTATAGCATATACGAGGAAACTTCTGATGTTTCCCTCCAATAAAACATTATAGGGGAATTTTTTTTTTTTTAAAAAGACACTTGTGTTTTTAAGTATCAGTTTCGAACTTTAAACTTCAGACCAGGTGGCCATTTCTGAATTTCAAACTGCTGGTCTAATTGTGAAAAGGCGGTCAACTTCTAAATACAATACCAAAAAAGGGGCCACCTGGTGTAAATGAAGCTCAAGAATCAAGATAGTGTTTATAAACTAATATATAGCGAAAGGGAAGCACATCTGACATAATTATCATGTGATCCTAATTTGAAAAAGGGAAATTTTGGCTGTTTGGAGTAAAACTGATCCATGGTCCACAACTTCAGAGAGGACCCAATTTGTTATTTGAATCAAGAATGATGCAGGTCCATATTATCCCGTAGGGGTGTACGTGGACCGGGTTGGTTCGGTTTTTATCAAAATCGAACAAAACCAACTAATATCGGTTTGGATTGGTTCGGTTTTGTCGGGTTTTTTGGGTTTTCAGTTTTTTTTATTACATGAATATTATTTCAATCTTACTTTGTTAAAATTATCGATAAGTCTTTGATAAGTGAATATATGTTTAGTAAATATAGAAAAAAAATGACAAATATATGATCTATTAATATATTCTAATGAGAGAATTTTTTTAGTAACACATGATAGTTATTTTCTTAGACGTCTAACAATAATTTTTCGTTAATTTACGTTTTCAAGGTTAATACATGAGAGGATCCCAAATATTTCTACATTTTTTAAAGAAAATTCACTATAACGTCTTAAAAATATAAATAAAATTTATATATTTGTATGAAGGTTTGGTTCGGGTTTTTTTTACTCAATACGAAACCAAGTCAAACCAAACCTAGTCGGGTTTTTTAAACGGTTTGGTTTGGTTTTTCGATTTAGTGCGGTTTTCCGGTTCGATTTGAACACCCCTATTATCCTGAATGAGAATGTAAAAAGCCAGTGATTAGTGTGCTCCTGTTGGAATTTGGATTTACCACAATCATAATACTTCGGTAAGAAATAAGTTAAAAGGGAAATTACCAGTTATGTCAGCCCATAAGTAGGTTGATATGGAATTAGTCAATTCATAAAATATTACCAATATTAGCCAATTAGTTATTTGTAACAAAAAAGTATCAAATTTTTGCTTTCTTTTGAGTGGGTGTTGAAATAGATTGAATACATCCTAATGTGTTTAAATCTCAGTTTTTGGGATGTTTTGATAGAATTTTGAGGTGGTTTAAATTAAAAATTCGAAGTAGAAGATAAAATATGAAATAAATGATATGTATCATTTTTGTATCAAATATGTATGATATTCGTATCAAATGTGTATTACAAGTATATTTATGTATACACGTGTGTGATACATGCGTGATACATGTGTCACAGAAGACTTTTTTGAACTCGATTTCAACTAGGAATTTTTATGTCAAACCAGTCCAAATTACCTCCAATCTTCCTCGAATTTTGTATTGACTATTCTCTATGTTTTCAATAAATTTCAACTATTCTCTATCTATCTATCTATATATATATATATATATCTATATATATATATATATATATATATATATATATATATATATATATATATATATATAGATAGATAGATAGATAGATATTGTGTTTCATCATCACCTTATTTGCTGTCTTATCCTTGAAATTTCCTTTCTGTCTTGCATCTAATGTTGCTGATCACGCTTAAATATGGAGGGAGATCTTTGCGTGTGGTTCTTGGAGAGAAAGAATACTTATTTATTTGAGTTTTCAATTTTTATATGTGCTTGACTAGTTTTAATAAATTTATGATTAATGAGAGATTGATAAGTTAGAACTTATTTGGGACATTTCTGTTAGATCTCATAAGT
Organism: Nicotiana glauca; assembly: GCA_026770625.1. NCBI lineage: Eukaryota > Viridiplantae > Streptophyta > Magnoliopsida > Solanales > Solanaceae > Nicotiana > Nicotiana glauca. The sequence continues at coordinate 17,570 of MU670898.1, read as the reverse complement.
TAATGGAGTCTATCAGAACAACTCAATCCGGGACATGGAAAAGGACTAGAATCAGATACTGAAGTGAGTTAGCAGCCATTAATTCAGAAATATCGATAAAATTGGAATGACAAAAAAAAAGATTGACCATAATATGACGCTTTATTTTTGTAATAAACGATTTATTCAACAACAACTAAGAGTTATTACAGGTAGAGCTCAGTCTAGGTAACATAGTGCCTAGACAGTCTCTTTTTACTACATGGATAACAAAAACAGGCGGAACAATAAAAGTTTGCAAAGTACAAAAAGTGTCCAGGCTGCAACCATTCTTAGCTAACAGGTCCGCTACTCCATTAGTCTCTCTAAAGACGTGTTTCAGCTGTGGATCATTCGCCTTCCGTAATAGGTACCTGCAGTCATCAATCAAATTTTGGTAGAGACAGTTATTAGATTTTAGGAGGTTTAATAGTTCCAAACAATCTGTCTCTATTACTAGTGGAAGGAGTTTTTCTGTTAGTGCTAATTTGATTCCATGGAGGAGGGCTAGGATTTCCATATATATATGTTAGTAGCATGGTTGAATCCCATATTGAACCATAAAATTCATCGACCCCTTTCGTCTCTAAACATCCCTCATATTCCTCCCACTCCTGGGTTTCCCACACAAGAGCCATCGATATTCAGTTTATAAAAGTTGTGGTTGGGTGGTTCCCATTTTACAAAGATAGTTTCTTTGGTTTTAAACAACTATTTTTTGCCATGTAGAGGAATTCCATGGCTTTACTAATGGGACGACTTTTGGTGATGGGTGTTTTAGTTCCTCTAAAGAGGATCCCATTTTTGAAGTTCCATATATGCCATAGGAGAAATGGGAGAAAATCTGCCTAGCGTAAGTAATTATTAAAAAAAACCCTGGACATGAGTTTGTTTTTAAGCCAATTATGGAGGGTATCTTTTCCCACGGGATTCTGAGAGAAACGGGTGTTTTATATTGATTTGATTCCAGATTTGTCTAGAGTAGTTGCAATGGAAGAATATATGTTCTATGTCCTCAGTTTTCCTGTTGCAAATGTTACAAGTGTCTTCTCTCTTTTTTTTAGCATGTCTTTAGTGGGTAGCCTATCCCAAAAGATTGTCCACAAGAAATATTTTAATTTGTTTAAAGAGTTGATTTTCCATAACCAGGCTAAGTTTATCCCGTTGCCTATGGGTTCTGAGACAGCTTCATAAGCAGCTTTAACTGAGAAGTAGTTGTGATCCTTAGAGTTCCAAGTGTATGAATCCATAGTGGGTCCAGTTTGTTTTATGTAGGTGTAGTTTATCTTCGAAACAATGTCCGAGGGAAATTCAAAGGATAAGTTTCTAAAGTCGAACATTCCATTTTTAATAAAGCAGGAGAGATTTTGGTCAAGTTCTCCAACTGGGATGGGGCCTTGGATGGAATCCCTGAGTGTTCCTGATTGATTGAACCATTTATCATGCCACATATTAATGGCGGTTCCATCACCTACTAGCCATTTAGTGTTGACATTGCATATTTGAGCACCCTTTCTAATTACTTTCCAAGTGTGGGAACTTATATTCTTGCTTTTCCTATGATTATATTTACTATGTATAGTTTTGGCCCATGGATTATCTTTTTCTTTTCTATATCTCCAAGCTAACGCTGCATCGAAAGAGGAGTTTTTCCAATAGGTGTTAGGAATACCTAGGACCCCTGATTTTTAGGTATTGTGATTTCCAATAAGGCTAAGTTTTCCTCCGTGCTACCCCATAAAAAGTTTCTTTGAATAGAATCTATCTCGTTGAGTATTGCTTTGGGGAGACCATAACATGACGCTTGCACAAGAATAACACACAAATGGAGAAATGGTCCAAATTAAAAATAAATAAAAAAAGTTTAGCAGCCATAATATGGATTATAGGCAAATTCTTTAAAGGCGACTGGGAAATAGGTAAGTGTACTGAGTCATTTTGGACTACCAACAGAAGTCAAAGCCTAAAAGTGTAGGTGAGACGTTTTATCTCCTAGTACAATCTTTCACTTCAGTGTTTACCAAATAATTAACTTACCATTGGCATCTGCACTTGATGACGTTTATAGACTTTCGTGTCCAATTTGAACTTTTGAAGTCTAATTTGGCCAGAATTTGTCTCCATCTTACCCTATTAATTTGTCATGAAATGCTCTCTTCTTTATTTGATCACGAGTTAATTGTCCAAATAGTGAAAGAAGTGGGGAAAATTCATGAGAAATTTGCATCGTGTACAGTCACTTTCAAAATTATAGCGGATTTTTTTTTTGTATATATACATTTATGTATACTAGTATCTATAAACATGCGTTGCACGTTAATAATGACACATAATGGTTTAAATATTTATTTAGATGAAGGGATAATAAAATTTAATTAATGAGAAATTTTATATATATATTATTACAACAGTCATCTAAATATCAAAAAATATTAGTACGTTAGCATAATACGTGAATTAAAAATGAAGGGACGTCATCAAAACTTACATAAATGATCAATTTTAGTCATGTTAAGTAGATAATTATGTATTGTAGTTTAAAGGTATCAAATGTAATGGTATCTTACCGAACACTTCTTTATAGACAGTGTTTTTTGTATATGTTTCCTTATAATTCTTTGGTTATTCTGCCATAATCAAAAACTCTTGTTGTCGACGTTGATATCTCTTTTGAAAGTGCAACATATAGTTATTCACATAAGAAAACATATTATGGTAAATATAGCCCAATATTTAGGATGTTTATCCTTGTGGTTTATTTATTATAACTACAAAACATAAAAATACTGAAAATTATTTTCACACAAATTTAGAATGATATTCTTTAGTTTCGGAAGACGAAAGTTGAATTCAGGGATAAACACATACTTAGAAGCAATTGACCAGTATCGTAAGTTCTACATATATGACGTTATTGTCAAAACTTCTATATACCGTACATACATAAGCTATTCAGGGGATCTAAGTTTTCAGGCATGAGGGGCATTT
>MU670898.1:0-10907 GCA_026770625.1 Nicotiana glauca | reverse complement strand
GAGGCTAGGGCAGTAAAATGAAAAAAATAAAAATTTAAATTACAAAAAAAAAATAAAAAATAAAAATTGTGCGGGGGGTGGGTGAGTGGTGCGAAAAATAAAAAATAGAAATTTGAAATTGCAAAAAAAATATTTTTTTTGCGCAGGGGATGGAGGGGTAGTAGGATGGATGGTAACGGAAAAACTGAAATTTTAAAAAAAAAACCTTTTTTTTGAGCGGGGTGAGGTGGGTTGGTGAGGGTGAGGAAGGTTGAGAAGAAACTTTGGAAAGGAAAACATTTTCCACCAATTGGAGGAAAATGAATTGATAAGGAAAATATTTTCCAAAATATTTAAGCCAATCAAATATGGGAAAATTGGAAAACATTTTTCGGAAAATGTTTTCCTTCGTATCAAACACACTCTAAGTCAATCCAAGCAGGCTCTAAGATGGATCATATCACCGTGTTGACCGGGTCGGTGACCCGCGTCCAAGAATGGAAGTCTTTTCCCATTTCCATTGATTAACAAAATCTTGATTCAGACTAATTGTACTTCCTTTGTTCTATTTTTAGTATCTTAATTTGACTCGAATCAATTGTTAAAGAAATGGTATATTTTATGCAATATTTATTTTGAGATATGTATGTTAATTGTCGAATTTTTTATGCTTAGGCAGTGCTTAAGAAAGAAGATATTACATTGACAGAAGTAAAGAAAAGATCTCATTGTGTTACATTTACTGAAAAACTCTTTTAAGGAAGTTATCTTATTATTGTATTGCGCTATGTCTATGAAAATAATCAGCGTAAGTTCAAAGTTGATTACTTAAGTAGGAGTATTTTTTTTTTTTTCGTTAAAAAAGGGACTTAGTTAGAAATAAATAACAATGTAAACACACTTTTGTTTAAGAAAATAGAAAAAAGCAGAAGAATGTTAGGAGTGTTATAAATAGAGTTCTATTTATAGTGAATATATATATATATTTAGAGAGATCCTAGGGTTTATTACATGGTGGCTATGTCACCATCTCCCTATAAATAGAGGGTTCTATTCCATTATAACTCATCCTAAATTCAATAAGAATTTCCCTCTCTCTTTCTCTGCAATATTGTTCTTGTTCTTTTATTTTTTTATAATACGTTATTAGCACGATGCTCTAACCAATTGAGTAGAAGCTTTGGGATTGAGCATGATGATTGTCAATTATTCCATAAACTTCCTTCATGATTAAATTTTGGATTTAAGGTAAGTATTTTACTTTATTTTTCTCTTTTAAATTCATGAAATTCTATAATTTGATTTTAATACAAGCAAAGACAACAAAGTTTGATTATAACTCTAATGGAGTTCGTAAGAAATTATAACCACCTGAAGTGGTAAAATTTTCGTGTCTTGCCATGATCAAATTCATGTTTGATTGTGGGCAAAGAATGAAAACCCGTCCCATTGAATTTGCTCCATTCTCATTCCCTTAAGAGAATGTGATAGCAGTATATAATACATTTGAAAGAAGATAAATTTATTACCATGAATGATCAATGGATGTGGACGTGGCAATAGACGAAATTATATCGTCATCATTGTGGTAATGAGAACAATAAGGATTCTCAAAATAATCATTCACTATGTGAAAATAATATTTGTCATCGATTTGACATGAGATTTTGTAAAGCACATATAGATGATTATGGTCCATTCACGATTTGAATGTGACAACATGTGATTTATGAATACATATTTATTCTTCAAAGAATATGAACGTGCTAGTGAATATACCGCACTCACCTCTAGAAGGAGGTTTGAGATGATATAAGAAAATAATGTCATTATTATGGTATGAATGGTCATTGTGTCACGACCCAAAATCCACTAAGGGTCGTGGTGGCGCCGGATACCGCTGTCAGGAAATCCAACTAAATAATCAATTAAATTCTCTTTTTAATTACTTTTAAAGATCTAGGATTTTTCCTTCCATTTTTTTTTTCATAATTAAAACAATCTTTACTTCAATTCAAATTAAGTAATAACTATTAGTACACACCTTTCGAAAATCATCCCAGAACCCGGTGTCACAAGTGCATGAGCATCTATTGATAAGAAAAATAAAATACAACATCTGTCCGAAATACAGTGGACAAGGAATAAACAATAAAAATGCTGAAAGGAACTACACTAGCTGCGGGTCGCCTCGAACAATGCAGCTCACCTAGTCTCAGAATCATCCGCGCTGCTATGCCCAGTAGGCCACTAGAGATACATATACATGTGCAACAAAAATGCACAAAAGTGTAGTATGAGTACGTAAACAACGTGTACTCAATGAGTATCCCTCCTAATCTCGAAGAAGTAGAGACGAGATTGTCAACTTTGACACTTACTAGCGGTCCAATAATAATATACTAAATGTGTGAGGAAATAGGGGATTTTATATATCGGTTCTAACTCACAAAGCTGGTGAACAGGTAATACACCTTCAACAAATAATAAAGGATTTTCAAGGTTTACTTTTCTTTATTTTATCAATTTATATCAAGCCATAGAAGGCAGCGTCAACGTATAAAATTCTCAGGCAACGATATATAAATCATGCGCAAATCATGCCGAGGCGACGACCCGCTCCTACAGAAAAGAAATGTGCACTTGCCGAGGGTCGATGACGCACCTATAGATGCATTTATTTAATCTGCCGAGACGTTCGGCTCGTTCCAAAATAAATACATACAGACAGACAGACAGTCAAGAAGTCAACGTGGAGAAATTATCCAAGAAAGGTCAATTCTCTTTAATAATTTAAGAAAATGAAGCTTAAGTCTTTTTAGAAATTCATTTATTAATTTAATGTGATTTAAGCAATTCAAGCCATCAATGGGTTCACAATTAATCCAAATATAGTATGCTTTTGGGTCCTAGAATACCCAGACAATAGCATAATAGCAGCTACGCACAGACTCTCGTCACCTCGTGCGTACGTAGCCCCCACAAATAGGAGCACATAATCAATTATTTTACGTATGGGGACAACTCCCTCTTACAAGGTTAGAAAGGAGACTCACCTCGCTCCGAAGACTCATAACCGGCATTCTACATTCCTCCGAAGACTTGCACCGACGCACAATACTCCAAAACTAGCCAATGATTATACAAATTCATAAATATAAGCTCAATTAAACTTTACAACCCAATTTGTAACAATCCCTAACCCCGAACGAAAAGTTGACAAAAATGCCCTCGGGCCTACGTGCCCGAAATCCGACATTTCTCGAAGATAGAGTTTACCCATGAAGTCGCGAACTCAAATATACAATTTTTTTTAAATTCCATACCCAAATCGTGGCTAAATTCCAAGAAACTAATTTTCTAGGTTTTCCACCAAAACCTCAATTTTTATACTAATTTTTATGCCCAAATCCATACATAATTGATGTATTCAACTCCAATTAGGTGGAGATAACTTACCTTATCATTGATGACGAAAATCCCTTCTTGGAACTCCCCCAAAAATCGTCCAAGCCATGAAAAATGAGAGAAATGAACTCAAATCACGATTTTTAAACATCCATTCTGCCCCAGCAGTTTCCGCACCAGCGGTTCTTTAACCGCTTCTGCGGTTCTGCAGGTGCGGTTAAAATGCCGCATATGCGGTCTTTCTTGAGCCAACCCTTTCTCACTTCTACGACGCATCACCTGCAGATGTGGTCCCGCTTCTGCGGAACTTTGACTGCATCTGTGGTCCTCTCCAAAATACTCCAATCCGCTTCTGCGACCATTTCCTCGCAGATGCGGTCCCGCTTCTACGGAACCTTGACCGCATCTGCGGTCCTCAAGCCTTAGACTAGAAATCGCTTTTGCGGCTCCTCTTCCGCTTCTGCGGTCAACCCACCGCAGAAGCGAAAATACCAGCAACCAGATTCCTTCAGCTATTCTTCAACTTCCAAATTTGATCTGTTAACCATCCGGAATCCACCCGAGACCCTCGGGACCTCAACCAAACCTACCAACTAATCTCAAAATACATTACGGACTTGATCGAGGCCTCAAATCATATCAAACAACGCTAAAACCATGAATTACACCCCGATTCAAGCTTTATGAACTTTGAACTTTCCAACTTCTACTCCCGATGTTTAGACCTATCAAATCATGTCCGATTGACCTCAAATTTTGCACACAAGTCATATTTGATATTACGGAACTACTCCAACTTCCAAAATCGCATTCAGACCTCGATATCAAAAGGTTCACTTCTGCTCAAACTTCTCAAAAACCTTCAAATTTCTATCTTTAGCTAAATGGCTTCAAAATGACCTACGGACCTCCGAATTCACTTTCGATCGCGCTCCCAACTCCAGAATCACCATACGGAGCTATTCATAGTCTCGGAATCCCAAACGGACATTGATAATACTGAAAATCTCTTCAAGCCGAACTTATGAAATTTCTTCCAAAATGCCAACTTCCACAATAGGCGCCAAAATGCTCCCGGGTCATCCAAAACCCGATCCGGGCATACGCCTAAGTCCGAAATCATCATACAAACCTGCTGGAACCTTCAGATTCCGATTCCGAGGTCGTTTATTCAAAATTCCAATCTTAATTCATTCTTTCAACTTTAAGCTTTCGAAACAAGAATTCTCCTTCCAAATCAACTCTGGACTTTTCGAAATTCAATTTCGACCACACGTACAAGTCACAATACCTAAAATGAAGCTGCTCATGGCCTCATACTGCTGAATGATGTGCTAGTACCCAAACGACTGGTCGGATTGTTACACATTGGTCACGTACCTATTGTACGCCAAAATATTTTGGCATTGGGATTATTAAAAGACAATGGTAATGCAAGAAACAAATCTTGCATATAATTTTGACCATACTCATAATGGTATAACTTTCTCTTTAAAAGAGATATTCACCATATGAATGTTGATGAATATGTAGTAGTACCAAATTAATTGAGAGCTTTAGAAAAGCTAATTATTACTATTTTGGAGAAACACAATTGATTACCAATAAGATATTGTGTTGTAGTAAGTCTCAAAGAAACTTATTTAGTTTCTAAAGTATTCGTGAATGCGGTTGGTTATATTGAGACTATAAATAAAGGAAAGATTTAATATCTTCTATTACTACAACTTGCAGCGGGGCAATATGTATGTGAAAAGCTACCCGCTTTATTCTTCGATTTGTACTACACAATAAAAGAATACCACAATAAAGTGGATGCTTATTGATATAAAAACTCATATCATAATAAACTTGGAGTTTATTGATAATTGCACACGTCATGGTGTAAATCTACAGTTTATCAATATTGATAATTTATTCAGTTGGCATAATTGATTTAGCCATATCAATTTAAGTATGATGTGCAAAAATAATAGAGAATTCACATGGGTAAATATTCTAGTTCATTATGAATTCTCTTATATTGCTTGTTTCATTAATTAATAGATCAACTAAAATTGGGATTGAATCCCACGAATGCTGAAAATATCAAAGGTGAAAATAGGCCCGTTTACCTGTCATGTATACCGCATAAGATACATCTATGAGATGGTTACATGTGCGATTATTATTAACCCGCAACATGGTATTTGCGAGGTAACTTGCTCACTAATTTAATTTAGAGCACATTTCTGATTTTCTATTCAAGAAGTTCATCTTGATAAATTGGTTTACATCATAACTGTTTTAGCAAAATAATGATTGAGTGCCTCCACTTAATAGTTAAACAATTGCTTATGAGAACGAAGTTTTTTATATCAGTTTGATATAAATATATACGAAAGTATATTATTTTCTCCCCTCACAAGTGGTTCATGATCAGGAACAAAATAATTTCATCTTATTATTATTATTGATGTGCGGTGTATATTTTGATTAACACCATAATGCACAATTATAGATTTTCAAAATTGAGGAAGCAAGTTAGTTTTTCTAACATGAGGGAGAGACAAGATAAATAGTTGAGCAAGAGTTACGTGTAATGAATTATCATGTGTACATCTAAATCCTCGAATAAGATAATATGAACTTGAAATTCATAAAAGATAATTCATCCGCAATAGATTGCAAAGCATGCCGGATGCATTTGCTGACCCAAAGAAAGCAACTATATTCTCAATGCAAATGCTCATGTTAAGTCCTAGAAGGACAAAGTCTATGGTTAGCTTAAACCATGTAGAGAAAATCGATTTCAAATAAAGTTCTTGATAAAGAAAATGAGCAAATGATCAAAATGATCATTATAAAGGAGGCAAGTGATCTAGAAGATCACATGACATAATACTTCATAAAGCATCGGTAGAGGTTTAGGTACATGAAATGAATGAAAAGATCTCTATGTTATGTCTTTATTAAATATGTTGAAACCGATATAAAATATTCGTCGACGACATCTATGACATCGCTAAATAAATACGAGGATCTTAAGTCTGGAGAAACAATTCAAATTGAATTTGGTTTCATATGAAAGACAAGTAGTTTTGGACCTGAAAACTTGATACAAATCTATAGTCTATTTATATGGCTTATATGACTTAACTTATATGACAATCCATGAAGGATTTAAGTTGCTTGAAGCATATACAATTCTTGATCTTGAAGTACCACTTCCTCAGTGCAATTTCTGCACAAATGTATCTTGCTATAAATATATGCATGATAATATGATAGCAAGAGTTTTCACCTCTATGTGAAGATATTGAAATGATGATTCCAACAAGATCATATGAAGACAATTCATCTCTATCAAGAATGATGATTTCAATGTGCAATATATTCATTCAAGCTAATATGCCTGATTTGTTCATCAAATCTCTACCAAAGATCATTTGAAGATGGTGCACAAGATTGGAATGCAAATACTTAAAGATGTAAATTGATGCTCTCATTAGGGGGAGTTAATATGAGTTTCACTCTTTTCCCTTACAAGGTTTTGTCCCACTGGGTTTTCCTTGCAAGGTTTTTAATGAGGTAACCAAAAGGCGTATTGTTAGATATGTATACTCTTTTTCCTTCTCTAGAATTTTTTTTCACTGGGTTTTATTTTAGTTAAGGTTTTAACGAGGCACATTATCTGTTGAATAGACATTCAAGGGAGAGTGTTATAAATAGAGTTCTATTTATGGTGAATGTTTATATTTAGAGAGATTCTAGGGTTTATTACTTGGTGGTTAAGTCACCATCTCCCTATAAATAGAGGATTCTATTCCATTGTAATTTATCCCAAATTTAATAAGAATTTCCCCTCTCTTTCTCTGTAATATTATTCTTGTTCTTTTATTGTTTTATAACAAGGAGTAATATAGTATATATCGATCCCTCTAATTACAAAAAATAACACTCCATAAATAAGACCTAAAAATAGTACACCACTGTTCCTTAATAAAAACAGAAACTGTTAAGGTTATACAAATATCTTTTAGTGATCTATAATTTGTTAAATCTCATCGATATATTAGCTTATACATAAACTTTTACGTTTCAATTGTATAGTACATCCAGCTTCTTTTGTAGACATAGTTTTTCTTGTCGTGGACTGCCATTTAGTTGAAACATAGGTATATGCAATCACAGGCAGATCCAAGATTTGAGATTTATGGGTTCTTACCGTAATTTTAGATTAATATGCAATTGGGTTCACAGTTAGATATTTACAAATATTTAGTGAATTTCTTATATAAATACATGATTTATACAAAGGTTACTGGGTTCTCGGGAATCCGTATCTTATGCCCTAGGTTCGCCCCTATATGCAACTAATGCAAGGGCCAGGCTGGACAGAGAGAATTTTTTTTTTTTTCTGTCACAAAATTTTATTGTATAAGAAAAAAATAGTTATAGAATGCAAATCTCACGTCGACAATATAAGAAACCAATGCTTAAACCCTAGTTATACATTTTAAAGTTGCACAAATCTAGACCCAAAACGAATAATATTATTAGTAATCTAGTAGGTTATGTTGTTACATATGGTATTAAAGCTACTGAATATGCAAGTTGCGCTCCGTTTTTTATTATTGCGGAATCATATCATGCCAATGTCTTAGAGTCTTGGATGCAATAATTAGCGATAGACTTATAGTTGGTGATATGATTACGCTTTTTGCGTCTCAAAATTAGTAAAACTATCTGATATTAATTATTATCTACTCAATATCGAGTTTATTGTGTTGGATTGGAGATTAAAAAGGAGAATCATCCGAAATATTTAAAAAGTAGCAGAGTACTGATGAAAAATTACAGAATAATATATGGCCCCATAAATAGGAGTCCGAAACCTAAATGCAACTTTTCGGACTCAAAACACATTTCTATAGTGTAAAAAAAATATTTTTCTATCTAAAAGGCGGTATTATACTGTATTTTACTTTAACGAAATTTTAGCCGTTAAAGTAAAGCGTAGTATAATACCGCATTTTACATATAGCGTCGTATTATACTGCATTTTACTTCTTTTTTGGGCCCACCAATAAGTGTCATGCGGTTAACTGACATAACAATAATTCAAATATATAAAGCGCGTTATTATACTGCATTTTACATAAAAAAATTCTGCACCCGGAGCTAGGACTTGCCTTATTTAAAGGCATTAGGATTTTATGAAAATACGTTCAAAAACTCACCTTCAAACTTCCATTCATACTTTTCTTCTTGTTATCAAGCATTTTTTTTATAATGTCTGAAGAGCCAAACATAAGGGTTTCATTATATTAGGCGGATGAGGTTGAAATGGAGAATAACTCTGTGAGGTATAGTTCACCTCCACAGTGTCATGCTAAATTGCCGCTTACAATAGAGTACGATAAATTGGTATCGTTATTACGTAAAAAAATGAGTGTGAGAAAATGTTCGATGAACTTTAAAATAATCGGTAAATTTTCGTATTCCGTGACTCCAGAGGGGTTTGCTCATTATTCTGAGTTTAACATCGAAGATGATGAAACTCTTAGAGATTTTTTACGGATTTCGGATGAATACAGGAAATTTATTATAATAAAATTTTTGGAAATATACGTCAAGGTTAAAGGCATTCCCAATAATGAGGTTATGCATAGTAGGGATAACCCCCAGTCATCGGGTGGTTATTCTGGAGCAGTTTTTACCGGACAAATTCCTGGTGAAATAGCTTGCCTTGATTTAAACTTATCATCACCGGCGAATAAGCAACGAGGAAATAATATTTCGACTTGATATAATCCACAAGGGTAAGCTTTAATTTTTCTACACTTTAGCAATATTTATTATATGTTTGAATCTGATTTGTATTAGCACTCATATTTTTCATAAGGGGTACCGTCCGGATATGAATTTTACAAGTTATGACCCCGCTCCTAGTTGGAATATGCGTAGTTATGGCGTGTTGGACCACGATGGTCCATCCGGGAGTCATCACCAATAAGAAAATATCTATCATGGAACGTCAACACTGTACGACTTGTAAGTGAAGTGATATAGCTATATATAAAATATTTATCAATTTGAGTAGCTTATCATTTTGTTCTTTTTGTGCAGTGAAAACGGGGAACTTGATGTTCCTGACCTTACAAAATTTCCCGTAGACGACGTATTCACTCGTTATTTGGCAGATGCGCAGAGTCAAGAAGATAATAGTGATTATGACAACAGTGCCGATAAGTCTGGAGATGACACACCCTCCCCTGATGAGGGTGATGATGAGGAGGAAGTGAATGTCGAACCTGAACTGACGAGGAAGCATGATCCTCCACCTCCCGTTAGACCAAGAGTGTACGAGTCCCACGTGCCGTTTCATGAGCGGAATATTCCCTACCTTTATAAATTGCCAAGTATGCCGGATGTGGATGCCCTTACAAGGGATACTGACAAATTTCGGTCAGCAATGTGGATTGAGTCTAGACCAGCGGTGCTGGCAAAGGGAATATATTTTCCCGATAAAGCTCGGCTAATCAGGATTACAAAAATCTACAGCGTAAGAGAGTGCCGTGAAATGACGTTAAGGGAGTCAACTATGGAGGTATACAAGTGTGATGACCTCAAAAGTTACCCTTTGTTTTAGAAATAAATTTTGTGTTTCGAGACCTTCAAACCTCCTCTTTGTCTCACCTCAATTTGCGTGCATAGTCCGGGAATGTATCCGGAAAATCATTATGTGAAAATCTATGAAAATGATGAATTTTGCTTTTAAAATGAATTTACGTTGACTTCGATCAATATTTTTGGGTAAACGGACCCGGATCCATAATTTGACGGTCCCGGAGAGTCCATAGAAAAATATGGGACTTGGGCGTATGCATGAAATCGAATTTCGAGGTCCCACGCCCGAGAAATAAATTTTTAAAGAAAATTATTTTCTGAAATATATATGAGTTTTTGGAAATCTGAATGTTTTGAAATTGATGGTATCGGGCCTGTATCTTAGTTCCAGAGCATGGTACAGGGCTTACATGGTGATTAGGTTGAGCCTGTAAAATTTGATAAGACGTGAATCGGACCCTTGGATGTGAATTTTGAAACTTAAGTGTGTCACACCTCTTTTTTAGGGCTTTACTACATCCCGTGTAGGATATAATAAAAAGAGTTTTTCCAATTAAAGGACGGTCGGAATGAGATTAGTTATTTAAGTTTTCAGAGTCGCCACTTGAGAATATAATGGTGTCTCAAGTCACCGAATTAATCCCGAACCGAGGAAAGTTTGACTCTGTTACAGTCTGCGAACTAGAAATCCGGATAAGAAATTCTGTTAATCCGAGAGAAGGTGTTAGGCACTCCCAAATTCCGTGGTTTTAGCACGGTCGCTCAACTGTTGTATTTTTTATTTTATCTGATTTTTATTACATGCTAACTTATGTGTTTTTATTTACAAATTTTTTTTATTATTATTTATTTGAAAAGACTTGTGACATCGTGAAAGCACGTTTCCGACCACGTTGCCATCAAGGCAC